>VXAY01006780.1:1787571-1859958 GCA_013399855.1 Oxyruncus cristatus | reverse complement strand
GTCGGCCTTTTAACAAACCATCCCCCCCCCCCCCCCCCTTCCCGACATGCATAGGGCTTTTAATAAAAAAAAAAAAAAATAGAAGATACTGCATTGTTTTAAAGAAATTAGTTCAATTCAAAATCAAGCACAAATAGGTTAAAAACCTTAGTGCAGTGGCCAAATAAATTCCTGCTGGCACTGGGACTCTTATATAATGTTCTCTGGCATGATTTTGCAAGTTCATAAACACAGCTACGTGTGAAAGGGGTGGAGAAAGGGTCAGCTTTGTGTTGAGGACAGAAAGCTCCATTCTCAGTAGCTGACAGTCTATTTCCTCCTCATTCCTTTTGATGTCTGGAGACTTAAATGCTGCATGGAGAGAAAAATTCAATTCATTTAAAACATTTTGCATCAAAATGACATGCTTTAATGTATTTTCTTCTGATGTTTAAATTATCGTTTCATCTCATGAGGGGGAAAAAAAAAGCCAACGTGTTTGTAGTTAAAGTGCCCAAGCAGAACTTTAAACAAAGGTCTGGATGAAGAGGAAGTCTCAGTGTACTAAGAGTAGATGCCTTTTTTTTCCTCCCCTGCCCCCCCTTCTTGGCTCTCTGAGACTTGTAAACCAAGGAGATTTATTGCTGCCCTTCCAAAGGCTTCTTCGGAATTAAGAGTTCAAATTTTTGGAATTCCTCAAATCCTCAGGAGGGAGAGGGATAAAGGGAAAGTGATGATGGTAAGTGGGAGCAGAGCACACCAAAGGATTTTCCAGGCTGGTTTGGCCAGTTACAGCTTTAGTAGGAGGAAATCAGCTGAACCTTTTTCAGAAAACCTCTTGGAGTCATGGACCAGTGATGATTTCACAGCTAAGGGTGAGGCTCAGCAGGGCCTTTATGAATCACTGTCCTTTGCCAGATGTGATGTCATGTGTTTGACTTAACACTGATAGATGTGGAATCCATTCCACCAGTGAAATCCCAGCTCTCCTTGAGGCTGATAGAGAAATGTCTCATAGCCTAAATAACCTCAAGATATTACTGTTACATTTATTGATAGTGAATAACCAGCACTGTTCTTGTTCTGCATGGTACCGTTCTCTCAAAACTCTGCTGTATTTTGCAGCTATTAAGACAGATGGCAAAGGAATATTTTAGGGACACTGTGTTTTTTTTCAGTGGGGATAACCCAAGCTGCCCTTGGAAATGAGAAATCTTGCAAGAGAAACTTAGGTGTGTCAGGCAAACTTTTCAGGGATTCCAACCTTATTTTTCAGCCTGTAAGCTGAATATTAACAAGATGTGGAGTGTTTTTTTCCTCCACATAACCACTGCAAGTAAACAGAGATGGCAGTGTGGCTGTCACCTCTGGAAGCACTCCTGTCCCTCTGGGAACTGAATGAGGAGCTTCCCCAGGGGAGGACACAGGTCTCACTTCTATCTTCTGGTACATCCATTTTTGCTGTTAGTGAGGTTGATCTGGTTGTGTTCAAAACGGGGTCTCATTTTCCTTTTGTCCAGATACCAAATATGTCTAAAATTGGCTCACAGCCTCTCGTGTTAGTTGGAAACAAGTACCTTTAAAAATAGTTGTCTGGGTTAAATGTTCAGCAAGAGAAAGGTCATAGTTTGCACAACAGTAGCTTTGTGATGTGAGACATTGTTTTTAGCACCTTATGTCAGTCTGATAAATAAACAGATGTTTTGGAAAAACCCTGTTATGTCCTTGCCGTCAAAACCAATGCAGATCCATAGATACAGAGAGACATCTTGGGTAAACCTGCCATTGGAGACTCCCCAGGTCCTTCTCTGACCTGATTTCCTCCCTCATTTGCCTTTTGGGGCTCGTTTAATGTGGCATTTGTAACAAAAAAGTCTCTTACGCATCCTTTCTGGTTTTTCTTGCAGAGGATATTCAACTCCTTTGTGTACACAGAGAAAATATCAAATGGAGAAAGTGAAGTTCAACAGGTGAGTCCAAAAGCTCCTTCCCGCCTCTCACTGTGTCACCAAGGCAGAGTCAGCTCAGGGATTGCAGTTTTGCCTGGATTTGTGGCCCTTTCCTAACATCCAGCTCATCAGATAACCACCAATGGAATAAATATAAATGGAGATGGCCTGTATGGGCTGATGATGCATTTGAGAGTTTTGCATTGCCATGAAAAGGTTTTTTCATCTGTTTTTTGTGGGGCTGTCCCCGGGAATCAAAAGGACCCTCATGTAGGATCTCCCATTAATTGACAGGCTTTCATGTTGGAATTGTCTCCTTTAAAACTGATTTAATTCAAAGCAAAACCACTAATGTCACTGTGAATGTGGAAATGTCAATTGCTTTGCGGAAATATGGGACAGCTACAGCCTTGTGCATAACAATTGTGGTTGTGGGTTTTTTTAATTTGGTGGGGACTTATGAGTACACACTTGAGCATTGAACTCTTCAGTTTAACACTGAGATAATACATCTCAGCAAAGGCCTGTTTGCATTTTAATACATGTGTGTATTTTTAAAATTAATTTTGGGTCCATTTAAAAGAAGAGAAATAGATCACCTTAAATTCTTCAGGAAACTGAGGTACTGATTATGTTCACAAGTGCACCCTGGTGGTAAAGGCAATGGGTTTTGGTCAAAGAGGCGGCTGCTGCCCTGGAACAAAACCTCAGCTTTTCCTTCCAGTTTAAGCCCAGAGTCAGTTGCACCACCTTCAGCAAGTAACCCAACCTTTCTGGACCCCTACCACACCAGTTTTAATGTTCAGTAAAAGTGCCTCAGAGTGGAGCTTTCCCCAGAGAAAAAGGAATTTCTCCTCAGCAGTGCAGGCAGCCCAATTGTGCATGCGGGGTGTTGCTGGTTTCCAAGAGCAGATCAGTGCATGGCATGTTCATGGGCGCTAAAACTGGTCATGTAATATAGAAAAATTAAGTTATGCTTATTGTAAATGGTGAAATTTCTAGTCTTTTTAAATAGTTTTACCAAGGAAGAGTCAAAGCAGAGCTGGTTCAAATGGGATTGTGAGGGTGGTTTAGTTTGGAAAAGACCTTTTAAGGTCATCAAGTCCAACCATTCCCCAGCACTGCCAAGGCCACCACTGACCCATGTCCCCAAGTGCCACATCGACACGGCTTGAAAATCCCTCCAAGGATGGGGACTTCACCACTGCCCTGGGCAGCTGTGCCAGGGCAGGGAAACCCTTTCAGGGAAGGAATTTTGCCAAATACCCAATCTAAATGTCCACTGGTGCAACTTGAGTCCATTTCCCTTTGTCCTGTCTCTCGTTCCCTGGGAGCAGAGCCCGACCCCCACCTGGCTCCACTCTCCTGTCAGGGAGTTGCAGAAAGTGAGAAGGTCCCCCCTGAGCCTCCTTTTCTCCAGGCTGAGCCCCCCCAGCTCCCTCAGCCACTCCTGGTGCTCCAGACACTTCCCCAGGTCCGTTGCCCTCTGGCTTTGGCTTCCCTGTAATCGTGCCCAGGTGGGTGCCAGCATGCAAAGGGACCATGAGATTGTAATTGTCACCTGACTTGAAAAGTTTAAATCCCAAACCATCCCGACATCTTTAAGGAAGGGTTTCCTGACTGTGCGTCGTGTAGGGCAGCATTTTTCTGGAGCATTTCTGGGTGGTCTGAGTGCCGCAGAAGGGCCATGTGGGCTGGATTATACGTATCAGATGGCTTTTGAAAGCCAGAAGTGTTTTTGGGAAACCAAGAAACTGGATTAAAACCTCTTTGAAGTCCCGACTATCGATTCTCCACTTAGCAAAAGACTCTGCTTCTTCCCCAGTGCAGATGTCTGTGTTCAGCCTAAGTAGATATAAATAGCTGTCTAAACACTGGAGGTTGTGTGATGGATTCGGAGCTGTCAGAGGAGAAAAACGAGGCCCTGGTGAAGCACAATTACTGTGGTTAAAAGCTCAGCGGTGAAATGGATAGAAGAATAATTGAGCACTTCTGTTTCATTAATAACCAGATCTTTTAGCCCTAATGAATCACCAGCAATGTAACTGGAGTTTTATGAGTGAGAGTAGGACATGGAACAGGATCATCTTGAGCGAAGGCAAACAAATGTAAGCAAATGAAATCCCCTGCCTCTTGTTCCTGTTTTTGTCATTCATTAACATTAACATTTTCTTAGCAACTGATATCCAAAGGCAATTAATTACGGATTTATGTCAGCTGGGATTTTTTTCTGGCAGACCAGTGGATTGTTGTGGGGGTGGTGGTTTTTTTAATACCAAACTGTGTAAATAATGACTTTCAGTTTGTTGAGAAAGTGAAAAACTCCAGCTGTTGGCCTTCAGGCCTAACTGTTCAATACCCTTGGCTTCCTTCGTGCCACACAAGAAGCAGTTTACCTGTTGACATTGAACTGGTTACACTTTTAAGGTCTGCAGTTATTACTATTGTACCTGACAGATAAAACCTTTTTGGCTTTGAATAGGTTATTAAAAATCGTGTGGCCATTGCCAAAAATAACTTGGATTCTCTCCCTGTAAGTTATTTCAATATCAGAGAACTCGCATACGATATGAAAATGTAGTGGTGTGAGTTAGTGATCTAAATAAAGTGGAAGAGGGCTGCCCCATCCCTGGAAGTGTGCAAGGCCGGGTTGGATGGGGCTTGGAGCAACCTGGGCTAGTGGAAGGTGTCCCTGCCCATGGCAGGGAGTGGAACAGGGTGATGCTTAATGTCCCTTCCAACCCAAACCATTTTAGGATTCTGTGGATGGTTTGAATTTGTTAAAGCAGAGGTGTGGGAAGAAGCTGGAGGTGATTCTCTGATCCTTTCTTGAGTCACATCCCTGCTGACCTCCATGCTTTTCAGGATTGGTACAGAAGCCACGGTTTGTTTAAGAGCCTGGCACATTAGGAATAAATACATTAAAATTTTCTAAAAAAGAATCTTACAGATGCACAGTTGTGATACAGCAGGAGTGCCAGGTGGGTATTGGAGAGAGGCGCTTTTTTCCAGATTTTTCTGGTTGACAGAGGGGATTTAAAACTAAAAATTATAACTAAACCCTTCCATGTATAAGCAATACTTTCTGAGGAGCCTGACAGTGTTAAATCCCTGGCTGTGAGTCCATTATGGCATCCGTGCCTGTCAGCCCCACTGATGCATATTTTATATCCAGTCTTGAAAACATGAAAAATACCTTGGCTTTCAAGCTACAGCCAGAAATAAAACCTAACCTTGGAGCTCTGCTTTCTCTCAGAGCTCCCTGCAAAGGGAAGACTTCAGAGCTGTGGAGCTTTGAGGGGGGAAGAAGCTTTAAAAAAAAAAAGCTTGAGGGAACTATGCAAATGAGGCAAATGTCTCTGGGAAAATTAGAGAACCTCAGTGATGTTGTGATGAAAGGTTGTCAGTGGAGATGGTGACAATTGAAGTGCATTACCCATGGGTACTGCAGTAATAGAAACAGGTGTTACCGTCCAACCTGTCTGCGAAGCCAAAGGCTTTGGCTGCCTGCCAGCTGCCAAAGGAAAGCTGGAAAAAATGGGGCTAATGGCTGCATTGTTTGGAGCCAGCACTCATGGCTTATTGTTTTGTTTGTTGAAATTAGGAAGAAAATACAGAAATCTGAAAAATAAAAAAGAGGAATGCCAGGTGAGGCTTCCCTGTGCTTTTGTTTTTAAGGTGAGGTGAAGAGCACTTTATGAATCAACCAGAGGATAAGAACATTTCATGCCAATCCCAAGGTATCCAGATTTATTTAGTCTCCATTAAAATGTGTGAATTGGATCATTTCTGGGGGAGCAGGGAATGTCTGTCACCCTTGTGTGTGCTCGATTCAGGACACAGCTCTGCATTTCGCCTTAAAAATGTTTTAACAATTACGTTAGAATAGTTTAATAGTTCACTGCTCTGTCCTTTTATTATATGTTATCTCTTTCTCTCTGCCCCTTTGAGGTTTTGTAACCAGTGTTGGTCTGGCATCCATCAGTATCCAGTGGCTCTTCAGCTCCAGGCAATTTAAAAAACGCAGAGTTTATGTTGGATAAAAAATTTAGGGTTTTATTTAGAAAGAGGAGAAGGTGATTTAAGCCTGCAGCTTTTATTCTGACAGGCTCTAGTAACTGAGTGCATCACTTTGCAAGCTGAATAAAGTTTGGGAGGGAATGGTGCAAGTGTGCACACGTGCGTGGGCACACCAGGAAGCCGTGGAGAGCTGGGAAGGATGGATTGTTTTTTGCTGTTGTTTTAATCACTGAGGGCTGGAATGCCTGTTCCCTGTCCTGGATTTTTGTGCTCCACTGAAGCCCAACTATGGCAGAAAAATTGAGTTAGTTTTGTTAGGCTCCATCTGGATAGCACTTCTTGATTTGATGATGTAGAACCATTTGTTTTTAGTAATTTTAGGTGTTTGCTGTGTTAGCCTTAGTTTCTTAACATAGTTTATTCATTGTAAGCAATTATCAATGGAAAATTGTTGTTGCATTGTCTCACCATTGGTGACTTATTTGAGTTTGCTGTTTTTAAGGTGGTTTGGGTTGTTGGGAGTATTGTCTTGCTATCAGAGAAAACTATTTTTAGAGTTCTTTAGATTAAACAAACTGAGTTTTTCCAACTGTGCTTCAGTCCGTGGGCAGGGAATGGATGTCTGTGGAGCTCTGGGAGGCTTCAGGTCCCTCACTGCTGACATGCACTTGACTCTCTGCCCCGACCAGAGTGTTGAATCCCGTTTAATAAAAGTAACGTAATGACTTTGAGCCGTTCAGAGGTTTTTCGGTGGGTGATGCAGTTTAGGAACAAAGCATTTGCTTCTTGTCAGCTTCTGAGGTACAGGATGTTCTGAAAAACAGATTTGTCAGATCCTTAGACTCGGCACAGCAGGGTGAAATTCAAAGGCTGGGGGGTGCTTTTATCGTTCAACCTCGAAGGTGAAAACTCATCAACATCGAAACCTCGTCTTGTACAGCCTTCATTTATCACAGACCAGCCGTGATTCCAAACCAGAGGCCTTTTGTTCTGGGGCTCTGTGTTGGTTTTATTACTGCTAATGGTGCTCATGTGGGCCTTTTCTCAGCAAAGTTAAGCTCTCTCCCCTTTTCATGATTTCAGGTAGAAAAAACAAGAAAAAAACCATACAGATTCAAATATCTGGTTTACCTTGTGCTTAAGCACAGCCATTTCATGTGCCTGAACTTAGAGAGAGACTCTGTACCCACCAAACTAAAGAAAATTTAGGAAATTTGGCTTGTGTATGTTTGAGACTCTGCAGAAGAATCCACACATTTGAGGAGTACAGCCAGACAAAAAGAGAGTTTACCGTAAAACAGCTTATTATCTAACAACTGGGAGCAATTTAATAGCGTTGGATGTCTAACATGGAGCAGGCCATTAGTAGCCCTCTGGTGCCTTGGCAATAAATCATTCTACAAAACTAATTAGGTATAATTCTGCAAGTCATTTGAGCACGGTCCTATTAAAACCTGTGCTCCCAGGAGACCTGTCGTGGAGCTGCAGCATTCCCTGGGAACAATGGAGGCAAAGGCAATGCTGTATCAGAGTGGGCCTCGTTGTTCACATAACCAAGTAAATCATGACAAAATGTCCTGTTAGTAATAGTTAGGAAAGACATTTGTTAGCCCAGGGGATGTGGAAAAAACAACGGCATTTCTCGGTGCTTGTAGTGGCTCCGTTAAATCATCCCCACGGAGTTTGGGGTGTCCAGGGAGCAGGAGAGGGGACTAGTGTGGAGTAAGGAGCTGAATTAGCCCTGGAGAAGTTTGCAGAATTGCCGATTTCAGTGTTTCTGAGTATTCAGCACCTCAGTATGTTGCTCAGAGATGATCCTCTTTCGTTTAGGATGTGTCTGGCTGATGATTAAATATAATAGAAGTATTGATGTGAAAAGGGTACAGACTGTGCAGAGCAAAAAAAAAAGAAAAACCTGATCCATTTTATTAATTTCTCACTTTGATGAAAGACCAGGAGCACAAGTCTTAGTAAATGTTTCTTGTAAAATGTGACGCTTCCTAATAACTGTGTTTACTGTCACGTTGCTCAAGGAACAGCCACAGATTTTTCCCTTCCCGTTTTCCCTGGCAGAGTCATTAGTGAGGCTCGTTGGGAAGGGCCTAATGAAGGAGACACAAGTGAGCTCTTATGTGACAGCAGAGTGACTTCAATGGGCCTGTGATGTGTCCCAGCAGGCTCTGCCCCTATTAACACCGGGAGCCTTCCCACTGCTTGGAGTCTGCCTGGCATGGAGAGAGAAAGGACTTTCTGCCTGCAGAAAGTCCTTCCAATCATATGCCAACCAACTCTGATACAGAGCTTGGAAATACTTGTTTGCAAAAACTTGTTGATTTATTTTTCCTTTTATTCAAATTCATTTAAGAGACATTTAAAAAGAAGGGCTGAAGTACCCAATTTTCTATTTCTAAAGTTTAATTTTTTTAAAAGGCCTGAGAATTGCTGGGGAGGGACGACAGTGTTTGTTTTCACTTTCTGAAGGGAGAGAAATTGGCTCTTCCAATAGTGTAACCTCTAAACCTCATCCTTATTTACAAGTGGTTGCCTTCCTCAGAGGGAATTCTGACAGCAAAAGGCTTCAGGAGGAATTTCACCGTTGTGAGACCGTTGTCATATTTTTCTTTCTGTTATATTATAACATTAATTAGAGATTTTTCATTTTGTACTTGAGGTTTGTAATTGAAACTGTTGTAGCTTATGATGAGGCACAGTGAGCTGAGAGATTGATGAAGAAAATCACTCGGGTGATGCCGAGCCAAGAGCCTGTGGAGCCTCCCAGGAAAGCAGCAGGGAATACAGCAGAAAAGCAAGAACTGGGATGGCTTATTTTGGCCAAATCTACATGAAAGGAGTTATGAAATACATCTGGACAGATCCACCTGATTGAGGAAGCTGTTGATGGGCAGAGAAATATTCATGGCAGCATTTGGGGTTCCCTGGATCCTGAGGTTGCTCCTGGAAACAGATTCAGTGCAGTGGGAGATTTGCTGTTGTCTGTTTGCCCCTGGAGCAGTAGGAGAGTTCTGTGGAGGTGGTGGCTGCTCTAATACTATTATTTGGGCTTTTTTAGAGTTTCATTAAGTTGACCTGTGGCCTGTTTTAGTCTCCATCACATCCTTGTCAGGCCTTGGAGCACTTCAGTGCTAGGCCAGTAGTACAGAGTCACCTCCAGGTGTCAGTTCTTAATGAAAGGGAAGTTTGATGCAATGGAAATTACACTTTTCATACATGGAAAACTCTGAAGTTCAAGCACCCACTGCTAGATGGTAAATGTGTTTTATCTTTTTGTCTTTACTGCATTCTGTGGCCAATATTATTAATTACTTGATTTGCAGTGCTTAAACCGCTGAAATAAAAGTCCAGTGACCAAATCAGGCAACTATCATATTTAACACATGCAGCTTTTACTTTCCTTTGATGTTGGTTAACAAGAAATGGGTAATACAGAGAAAGTGACTTAATTTTAATATTTCTGTTTACTTCTTTTTGCAGTTGGCAAAAAAAATTCGTGAAAAATTTAACCGTTACTTGGATGTTGTGAATCGTAACAAGCAAGTAGTGGAAGCATCATACACTGCCCATCTCACCTCACCCTTGACTGCCATCCAAGACTGTTGTACTATTCCACCATCTATGATGGAGTGAGTATTAAATTCTGAAATTACTTATGCTGTCTCTTAAAAATGAAGAAAACTTATGATTTCTTTGCAAAATAGCCTGTATTTTCTGCTATTTTTGATAACTCTGAAAAAGGGAGAAGGCAGAACTCCAAAGGTGCCTCTAACCTTGTCCTCAGATTCTTTTACATTTCTACCACATCAGTGTTTAATGAGGAGCTTCAAACAAGAACTGGGAGTCAGCTGGAAACAAAGAAAGAAAGGAAAAATATTTGTTCAATGCTTCAAAGTCTTCTATACAAAATGAGTCTGTCTAGATCCAAGATACCATTTTTGCACTGAGACACTACTTGCCTTGAATAATTCTTCTCAAACTGGTCATGGGACTGGTTTTTTTTCTCCTTTGAAGTAACCAATATCACAAGTTGGTCAGTACATCACATGCTAAAAATGCTGCTTTACTGTTAAATCAAGCTGATGTGCTGTTGTTTGATACAGAGGTCTACAGAAATTGAGTATACTGCTTGGAAACTGGATTTGTTCATGTTCAATTTGCTTTGTTTTTAAATACAGGAGTTTTGAATAGTGTAAATCTGGGCAGTTGGTTGTGTTTAATCATGTTTCATTGTACTGCCTATTTGCAGAATAGGCAATTAGGTTTCCTAATTATAGGAAGGTGTGATAGAGGGTCTGATTTTAAAGTAAAAGGGTAGTAATTTTTTCAGTGTTCAACATTTTAAACATTTAGTTCCATGTACTCTTGAAAAGAACAAGAGTAACTTTCCATTTCATAGAATCGTTGAAACGTTTGGCTTGGAAGGGACCTTAAAAATCATTTCATTCCAGCCCCTGCCATGGGCAGGGACACCTTCCACTAGCCCAGGTTGCTGCAAGCCCCGTCCAACCTGGCCTTGGACACTTCAGGGATGGGGCAGCCACAGCTTCTCAGTTTATGGAAAGTTTATGCAAATCTTGATTACGGAGTTTTAAAAGCATCTCCCACCTGGGTATTGTGATCACACTGTGAATTCTTTCGTGTTTAATTTGTGGAGTAACTTGCTCCAGCTATGAGGAGGCCTGCACATGTGGGACGTTAAATTGGACGTGGTATTGCTGATAACAGCTTATCCTTGGTGTTTAAAATGGGTGTTTTAGTTGGGCAGAAGAGTGCTGGCGTTAGAGCAACGATAGTTATAATATTTTGGTTTGGAGCATTTATCAGCTGCTGCTACAGAAAAGGTCACATGGAAGCAGACACGGACTTGTCTGTGCTGTTTGCTATTTTCATGAGATACTTTGCTTTAGACTGTGCCTTGAAAATGTGTGTCCTTAGGGCTGTGGCTTTGGTTCAGGAGGGCTGTGAAATATTTGTGTTACAACTCCTTAACTCAGTGTGTTCTTTTTCTGGGTTGTTTTGTCATGAGGCCTCTTAGCTTGAGCAAACACTTGGGCCAAGAACAGTGTCAGGAGCATATTGTCTTCAGGGTGAATTTTTAAGGCAGATTTGAAGGCCTGTCCCACAGTATTTGAGGCTGTTTTTCACGTGGTGTTCAGCCTCTAAAAAGAGACATTTGAAAATCTGGTGGCACTTCCTGCTGCCAGGTGGTTGTTCCATCAGCCTTTTACATTGCTGTCCAACTTATTGACATTCCATAGGGAATGCTGCAAGTTTGGATTAGTTTTGGAAAAATTAATTTGTGAGGGAGATGCTGAACTGTTCTGTAGAGAAAGGATTTTTTTCTTCAGTTTTTTTTTTTTTTTAGTGGCTTGTTATCTTCAGTTTGTATTTGTTGTTACCATTAACAAAATTATCCATTTGTGACCTTGTGTTTCCTTGTCTTTATCTTGAAAATCCCAGCAATGGCTTCAAAGAGGGGTTTGCCTTGTTGCTTGAGATAAACTGTGAGACTTCCACACCTGGTGACTGTACATAAAAGATACAAAATAGGACCTAACAAAGCACCAACTGGGTTATAACTTGAACCTGGTATTTGACTTGCTTGTTTGGTTGAGTGACATATGACGGGGAAAGCAATATTTATGTTCTTGCCACTATGTGGTGTTGGATTTACAGTAAAAAGCCCAAATAAATAGATTTTCATGTGACTGAATGCAGTCCATAGCAATTAGTTCCGGATTAAAATTACCAGCCTGACTGCATTTTGGTTGCTATATTGTACCCCACATATACTGGTTTATCTAGTGTGAGAACAGCAGTTGTGTATTTGTTCCCCCACCAGGGCAGGTTTGTGCAGTGGAACTGCCTTGTTTTGGACAGTGGTGAAAAGAAATAAATTAGAATATGCAACACCAACTAGATGAGGCAGTGCAGTTGGTGGCTATCGAGTGGTTTTGGCAAGGGACTATTCCCTAGGCCTTAATTCCACAAACATTTAATCATACAATTATGCTCATCTGGTTTACCAAAGAGTCTAAATATGTGCTTGGGTAAAGGAAAATTAATCACACGCCTAAGTACATGTGCAGAGGAGGTGAACAGAGAAGGGACTGTGTGTTCCTCTCTTGATTTTGCTGATCCTTTCTTCAGATGTATCAGTTTGCATTTTCAGTTCTACTTAATCAAGGTTTGGGAATGGCAAAACCGCGGTGACGTGGAGGGAGAGCAGAGCAGGCAGAGAGCAGAGCTTTGAGCCATGTCAGAGTGGTTGGTTCAGAGATCTGCCAAAGCATCTGCGCTGTACTTGTGTCCAGGTTGGAGCCTGGAGACTGGCTCCTTTTCCCAGGGAAGTGCTCAGAGCAGTTGAGGGGAAGCACTGCTCCAACCAGACAGAGTTAATATGGATCAAGTGCTCCAGGCTCTTAGCAAAACTGATCGGAGATAAGGAAAATGGATGTCAAGTGACATGCATCTTCTAATCCTCCAAGAAATCTCTACTGCAAAAATAAGGCTCTGTGTCTATTCACTAACAAAGGCTGCTGAAGGAGCCCTGAGAAAAGGATTTCATGCTGTTTCCAGACATTCCCTATCATGATTGAACTGGGTGGTTATTTACAAAACAATGTTTTAATTAAAGTGTCTTCCTCCTTAAGAGGATAAATACCTTTGTGCACAAGATGGTGTCTCCTGGTTTTCATGCCTAAAGCCCTCTGTAGGTATTCAGGAAATCTCGGAACTGAGATGGGCTGATGTGCAGATGGGGCCGTGACAGAGTGTCAGCAAGAGGGCAGGGAAAAGAATGAAGAGTGTTTATTTATCAGAAGTCCTGGGCACCTGCAGCTTCCTGCACCTGCAGTGGGAACTTACGGGATACATGTCACTTGTGAGAAGTGTCTACATAAGGATTTAAGAAATGAGTTTTGGGAAACAGGTTTGGAAGCATTAGCTTTGCATGTGAGTGACAACTGGAATAGCTTTATTCTTAAATATGGTGTTGGCCTGGATGACAACAAGGAGATAAATGAGTGTTGTGTATCAAACATTTGCAGAGGAAATAAAATCAAACTCTTTCCACATGAAGGGTAAGTCTAACAAGTGGGTAATGTTTGAGTCATCTACCTGCTACACAAAATGCCTTATTTAGGAAAATCTGTGATTGGTGCTAACTGGCTCTTTTAGGAGACTTCCAGAAGTAGCTTCATATAGTTCCAGTGTGCCAGGTTATAGTTCCAGGTTGCCAGGTAAGTCCAAGTTGTGTTTGCATCATAAGTTCATGTGAAGATACAGTTGCACATAGGCACTTTACAGAGCTGGGACCATACAGGACAAACCAGTGGTTTCTGAGCACAGCAAAGCCCTGCATGGCTGGAGTAAAATTGCCTTTCAAAAAAAAAGAGGCTTTAATTTATTAATCAAATGCATTTGTAAGGAAACACAAAGCTGCTTATGCAGCTTTTCCAACAAAAAAACAGACAATGCTTTTAAAGGAAGACATAACATTTTCCCTAACCTAGCCTCAATCCTTCTCCTCTCCTGCCCAGTATAGAGACCCATTGCTCTGATGTGCTTCAACATTTCATGTCCTTGGGTGTCTGTAAGAGAAGGCAGGAAATCCAGTTTCTTTGAGTTGCCTTTGACTTGGATTTGAGCAGGGAGAGAAGGACAGTGGCAGGTCTGGGAAGCCACTCCTTGTGTCGTCCCTACTGTGAGAGGTGGCCAGTGAAGCTGTACCTCCACATTGGGCATGGATACACATTAGTACTGTGGAAACATCCCCTGTACTCTTTGCTTCTACCCTGGAGACAGAAGTGAATCTCACTGCTGTTTTTTTATGGGAAGTTGTCACAGGTCTCCAAACCCATCTATTTAGAGTCTCATGGGCATAATCCATATTCCTGCTTTTGCTCTAAACATCCATGTTTCAAGGCAGCTGGAAATCTATTTTTGCTCTTTATTTAACTATGCTGATAAGAGCTCAGGGAATGCATTTATCTAAATTTGTGAAAGGAAGTGGAATGGAGAAATGTCTGTTGGTAAAACAGGCTCCTTGGCAGTGTTGCATTGCAAACATTAACAGGGCTGTTTGAATAAGTGAGTTTACAAACCTATATTTGAAAATCATTTACTCCCTGACTGTGATACTACCTTCAAAAGTGGTCTGGTTTTTTCTCTTCTTTTTTTTTTTTTTTTTTAACAGATGGTTAAATATTTGCTAATGCAGTTCAATTTTATCACAGCTCTTTCTGTGTTTATCTTTCCTCTCCCGAGCAGTTAAGTGGGAGATAACGGGAATCCCATTCAGTTCCTTCTGTTGCTGCAATATCTGAAGAGCTGCACTTCCAAAGGAGAAGTGGGTGGGCCACTCTGAATGAAATTTAAGATGTATTTGCTGTTCTTGCAGAGTATCAGGCTGCAGTAGAAGATGTAGGGAGTGTACAAAGTCTTGGCAGGACCTTGATTTGTCCATACACTGCAGCAGGTATTTAGGAAATTGCTCTTTTGGACTGTTGCTTTACTTCTAATGTAGCCAAAAACCTCATTAAAAAGTGGGTTTTGGAATAGTTTCTGTTACTGGGTTGAATCCTTCTTCCACTTTATTTACACCTGAGAGCAAGAATGTTTGGAGTTTTTAAGGAATAGTTGACATAATTGGAGCAACTTTAATGCCTTGCCAGAAGAAATTGGTTAACTGAACCCTCAGTAGCTTTTTTTTCCAATTTATGGATAAAAACATTGTTTTCCAGCATTCTGTTCAGATGCAGTGGGGACCATATATTGAAGTATTTCTGTAAAATAGGAGGTCAATTTTTGCCCTGCAATCGAGCAAACAGGCCTGGTTGTGGATTTCAAAGGAACTGCTGAATTTTGAGCCAACTTACATAATTTCATTTGCATACTGATGGCAGCTTAAAGGGAAAAGGGAAAGAGAGGAAAGAAATGAGTGTTAAAACAACGTGAAGCCCTCAGCAGCTGCTCAAGTACCATTTTTATGCACAGCTCGCTAAACTGAAACTATACAAAAGAGGCTGATTTACAGTGTAAATTCAGGCCGAGCACAATCCAATTGGAGCTCACTCGAGCCCTGGTTTGATGTGAGATTCAAAGCCCCTGCAAATTTATTTTATCTCCTCCACTTGCTGATCTCCCGCTCGTAAATCCTGTTGAAGGAGAATAAAAATGAGCGCGGCCTGATGGGAATTGAGTGTGTGAAGTTCAAAGCAGTTTGTACATCAGAGCCAACGTCAATCACATGAACATCTTGCGAGCCAGGCAGGGAGCGGGTTCTCCATGGGGAAGAGATCAAAGTGGGAGTCGCAGCTCTGTTTGCTCCCTCGGGATGCGCCTTCGATCGGGTCTTCATTAAAGCGAATCCAGAAGGAAGGGCTTGGAGAGAGGCAGGGAAAAGGGGGATGGGGTGAGCAGGCCTGGCTTGGAAGCGAGTTTCAGCCAATGTCTTTTGCTTGGGTTTAAATAAGTACAAAATTATATCTAAATGCAAGGGTTTGTTGTGTTTTCATTGGGAAGGATCCTGGAGGATTTCCCCAGTGTTGGATGCGGTGTTGTCACCTAGAACGTTTTGGGCCAAATCTCGGAGAAGGCCTTGGTCAGCCATCGCTGTTCTCATCCGCCTTGTAGTCGTGCTCCTTGCAAAAGTGATGGACGTTGGTAAAAACTTAGGGAGACACCGGTGAAAAATGAGGGAAGACACTGGTAAAAATTGAGGGAAGATACTAGTAAAAATTTACAGAGACATTGGTAAAAATGAGGGAAGACACTGGTAAAAAATGAGGGAAGACACTGGTAAAAATAAAGAGAGACAGGTGAAAGACTGGTAAAAATTGTCTCCTTTGAGCAGAGGAAGGGTGATGAGCAATGCTTTTCTTCAAATATTAAAATACATAAGTTTATGGGCTTTTTAACTTCTTCCAAAGCGAGTGGTGGAAAGTTTAGTATGGTTTGAAATTAGTGTGGAAAATGTGCAAGGTATAAATATGTTGTAAAGGTAAAACCAGTAGATACAGCCAAGAATATGAACATTTGCTGGAAGTGCCACTTGGCAGTTCTGGGGCTTTAGTTTTAATTGTGGCTTTAATGGGAAAGATGCTCAAATATATTATTCTGAATTAAAACAACTTAGAAGCCCCCCAAAAAAACACATGGAAAATTCTCCGGTGTAATTAAAATGATGGCAAATATTAAAATGTAAACTTGCCACAGTGCTGCCTCTGCCCAGTTCCTGGTCTTGTTTTTCTAAGGATGTGCACTTGTTAGGGGAACTGGTCTCTTCTCAAGGTCCTTGTGTCATGGAACCAGTGGCACTTTAAAAATACACTTCATTGCAAGGTGCCAAAAGTCAATTTTAAGGCAAACTGCACCTGAAAAGAGGTTTGAAGTAGATATCCCACCTTAGCTCAGTCTGGAGCAGCCCTTGCTCTTGGATGACAGGTCTGTCTGAGGGCTGGTCTTTAATTTATGTGGCTTAAAACAATTCTTCATATTTTATTTATACCACTCATTAACTGTATTTCCTTTTGCTGCTTGTGTGCTGTAACAAGAAGGAGGAATGGGATGTGCTGCAATAATTTTCTGCTCCCTTTTCCTAACTCTGCTGCAGATTATTTAGGCATCCACGTCTTCATCTTCCTGAGGGCTAACACAAAACTTGCTTACTGAGAAAAGTTGAGGACTTTGTTGATTTTTACATTAAAATACTCCAATAAAAAAATTCAATGTAAATGGGGTGTTTATGCCTAAAACTCTGATCCCCTTGGCCTGTGGTGAGGGGTTTGGGGTTGCAGGAGGTCCAATGGAAGGGAAATCGGGGGTGATAACTTTATTTTTGCCTACCTAGAAGGCATGACAGAGTCAAACCCGATGATTTTGAATTCAACCCCAGCATTTACTGCCCGTGTTCTGAGACATGAATAATGTCGGTTGCTAACAAGGTATCCTGTTGCCATCGCTAATGGATTTTGATGGGAGCACTGGGACAATTTGCTTACATCCTGAAAAGTCATGATGTTTTCCCCTCAGAGTTTGTTCTTTAGTGTTGCTCAGAAATATTTCCTTAGCATGGAGATGTTTAATTCGCAGGTTTTTTGGTTTTGCCCCAAGATAAACATGCTTTTTGTGAAAACCATCCGTTATCAATAAATCTCAGGCTGGAGATTCTTTAGCCAACAAAAAATCAGCAGTTTTGCTCGCTTGCTAAGAGCTGTGATTTTTTGAAGTGGTTACATTTTAATGGGGATGGGAAAAGCCACAGCCTGGATCTGAGCACTGCATTCCTGCAAAATGTCAAGGCTTTTCCTCGATGGAGAGGACTTGGGAGAGTTCTCAGGGAGCAGGTGCCAATCATGTCAACAAGCAGTTCCCAGTGGAGTGATGAGCCCAGTGCAGAGCTCAAAGGCATCACAGTTTCGCTGCTTTCGGTGTCTGTCAGAGGATCCTTCCTGATCTCACATCCTGGGAGGGGGGAGGCTGATCAGGAGGGTCTGCTTTTCACTCTCTCTTCCTTGCTGTGAAGAGCCAGGATAATGCAGAAGATCAAGAGAGACTATTTACAAGGACAAGCAGGACAAGGGACAATGGCTTTAAGCTGAAGGAGGGCAGGGTTAGATTGGGTATTAGGAAGAAGTTGTTCACTGTGAGGGAGGTGAGGCCCTGGCACAGGTTACCCAGAGAAGCTGTGGCTGCCCCACCCCTAGAATTGTCCAAGGCCAAGTTGGATGGGGCTTGGAGCAAACCGGGATAGTGGAAGGTGTCCCTGCCCATGGCAGGGGGGGGGACTCAATGACCTCTAAAGGCCCCTCTCAACTCAAATCATTTCTACTCTGATCACCCAAAGGTCTTTGTCCCTACCTGAGCCCGGAATCAAAACCCCAGTGCCAGTGGAGTGCTGTTGTTTGGGCTGTTTGGGATAAAATACCAAAAGCACTGAACATCTGTGGCCAATAAGGAACCCACAGTGCTTTTTGTAGAGCAAAAATTTAGTTGCCTGTCCTTGTCCCTACTGTATTTGGTGTTACTCCCTTCCTTCATCACTGAGTGTGTTTGATGGGTCGAGAAGTTGCCACAATTAGATACATTTTTCCATTGATGAGCAAGTTCCTAATTGAGGTGGGGATGGAGGAGGGCAAGAGGAGTTAAACATTTGTGTTCGCTTAGGGTAACCCAAATATGTCAAAAGGCTGAACTGTATAAAATATTTCTTAAGGGATGAGAGAGAGAATTTGTGGACAAACTGCTCTGGGGCTCCCTGATGCCAAACCTTTCCTTCTCTGTCTACATTTGCATCTATATGGTAGAAGATCTGCAACTTAAAAATGTATTTTTTACCCAGTATTTATGTATGTATATTAAAAATGACCCAAAGGGGTAGAACTATTTATAAACTGCATTTGTTCTATGTAATTTTGAAAGTGTGCAGAGGGCAAATAATTATTCCCAAATATACATGACTTTTTTCTTCTTTATTTTTATTTTTAAATAACTGTTCACTGGTAGTTTCATTTATCTCCTTTATGAGTAACACAGTTAGTTTAGGATTGCAGTGTCTGTGGATGTAGATTGAACTAATTTTCAAGCATCTCAGTTTAAGAAGATATTGTTTTTATTGACAGTTTTATGTGGCAGTGATATTAAAATTAAGGGGTTGGTAATAAATAATGATCACATTCTGCAAATTGAAAAATTGAGATTGATTAGAGGTTCTTCTCGTAGAGCTTCCAGTCTGATGGGCTCTAACGGTGTAAAATGAGACTTGTGTGACTCTACAGGAGTCATTCAATTTAATCTGACGTCAGGACCAAAGGATTCCATGTCTGAGGTTTTGTTATGCCTTTGCAGAAAAGATAATTTTACTCCTTTCTAATTCAGAAGATCGAGAAGGAATTTAATAGCACATTCCTGGGACATGGCTTCTATACTTGAAGGGCATATTTCTAAGCTTGTGAGGAGTGCTGTCCTCTTCACTCATAACAAAATTTAAACCTCTTTTTTAAGCAAAAAACCCCTAGCCTAACATTAAATATGGCTGTATTGGCATGGACCATGGCCAACAGGCAAACTCATGACCTGTGTGTGCAGCCCTTGCCTGGTTTTGTAAGGCAGAAATCTCTGGACGTGGATCCAGTCGCCTACAGAGGTGCTGATCTTAGTCCTAATAACACCTATTTTTCTCTTTCTTAGTTATTTTTCACTTGTAAGTGATAAAAGGTTTTCCTACATCGTTCATGAGAGGACCCCCCAAAGGTGGAGGCTCTGGGTTGACGTGGGGATGCTCAGCCACATCCCTGCAGAACAACATGATTCTGAATTGGGCTGAAAGAAAGTCTGTTGGATTAGGAGAGGCTTAGTTTGCTTAAGAAGACTCTCTTCGTGTGGTCACAACTTGAAATTTCCTTGTGGTAACCAGTTCCATCTGTCTGTGGGTTTTGTTCCCACTAATTGTTGTTTCAAGGGGATGATTTGGAAGTGAATTGTTTTATTGTCTGTGACTACAAACCAGCCCTTACAGCAACCACTCTGTGTCTTCCCGTCCTTAGCAGGCACTGTGTTGGTTGAAGTAGTTGGAACTCACTGGTGTTGTCTTGATGGTATTGAACCATCTGCTCTGCCCAATTTCTCTCCCAAGACTTGTTTCTTATCAGCTTTCACACCACAAAGACTGGTTAGAACTCTTTGGCCAGAACAGGATGTTATGCAGACCTCAGTTGTCATTTCTTAGGAACAGAAAAATGGCAGAAAAATTCTTTATTCAGAAATAAATAGTTTTTTTGAAGTACAAGAGTAAACACACTGTCTAATGTCATCAGAATATTCAAGGTCACAGAAATGTTATCAAATAAAATTGGCCTATGTAAATGACACAAAACGGCATTTAAGTCCTTGAAAACTTTATAGGTTTTCCCAGTTGTGTATAACCCTTTTTATTTAAATTTTTTAAGGCATTGGTTTCATGATATTTTACAATTTTCTTGTTAAAACTATGCACTAGAATACTTCTTGCATTAGAGAAATTAATGTATTGAATTGTTTAAACAGGACAAAACTTAAGACTGTCAAATTCTTTCTACTGTTTGGAATGTAAATCCTCAATTTACTGTACAGAAAACAGGTTTAAAATTGTTCTGTAGAATCCCAGAATGGTTTGGGTTGGGAGGGACCTTAAGGCTCATCTCATTCCACCCCCTGCCATGGGCAGGGGCACCTTCCACTAGAGCAGGTCGCTCCAGCCTGGCCTTGAACTCTTCCAGGGACGGGGCTGCCACCATTTTTCCAGGACCCTCAAAACATACATAATGTTGGTGTTTCCAAAATACTTATTTTCATTAAAATATTAAAAATAAATGCTTCCACTGTAAATACTGGGTAGGTTTAATAGCTAGAGTTCAGTTGGTAATCCTGTTGTTGTCTTTTCAGATTTGATGGAAATTTCAACACCAACGTTTCCAGGACCATCAGCTGTGACAGACTTTCAACCACTGTCAGCAGCAGAGCCTTCAACCCTGGACGGGACTTAAATTCTGGTAAGTAGGAGACTTCGGGTTTTTTTTAGATTCTCTTGTAGGTATTTTTTTTTTCCCCCATTAGACTTGAACATTTCCTTGGCACAGAAGAATTTGCATTGATTGCCATAGCAACAAGCTTTTATTTCCCCTTCAAACTGTCACCCTGCTCTTAATTTGAGATTTCGTGATTGAAAGATGATACCTCAAGTAATGCCCTTAGTCTGAGTACTTGGTAAAAATGTCATGAAGATTTGATTCCAGCCCACCGTGGATAATTTTGTTGTGGTTTATGCACTTTTTAGTTCTTCCTTTTTTTTTTTCCCAAGGCATTTTTGCTTCCTAGGCCTGTCTGCTTTGGCATCAGCAGTGTCAGCTGCTGGAGGGGCCATGCCAGGAAGTTTCTCTGATCTTCTTAGCTGAGTTGAGCTAATGTGAGGCTGCATTTGCAGTGATATGCAAAAACTACAAAATACAGGGACATCTTAAAATATTTCCTTTCTTTGTCTTGTCAGGGCATTTCTTGACACATTTAAAGAATATGCTTAGACCCAAAGTACCTATGACTTATCCCTGAAAAATTCAGCTTTTGGTCCTCTGGTGCAGCAAGGTTTTCTTTTTTTTGCATCCTAATCAGCCTGGATTAATACAGGGATTTGAGTTGGTTTTAGTCATACTTTGTTCAGCTTTTTCATCTTACTTTTCAACTTTTTATGGTGCCTAATGGCTGTAAATTAGAGAACACTAATAGACTTGGGTTGTGGGGGGTTTTGTTTGTTAATTATTGGGGGGGAAGTAATGCAGACTTGGGATGTTTTTATTTTAATTTTCATGCGTCTTTTGGACTAAAATACTGATTTATTTTATTAACTTGACTGATGAAGTGGCAGAGCTGCCATTCCACCCTCACCAAGCACAGAGCATTTACATATTTTGCAACAAATTGGGTGAAAAAAACCCCAAATTTTAGAACCTCCCTTACTGTGTCCCTTCTTACAGCTTTGCTTTCTGGATTTCTAACAAAATGTAAAAAGAAGTAAAAACCAAAAGCAAAATGAGCAGATTCTTTTCCATCTCACTCACTGTACTCCACATCTTGGATGCAGGTGCTGGCCAGGCTGATTTCCAGACATGCATCTCATCCCCATGATTTGTGTGGTGTTTTCCACCCTAAAGACAGGCAGTCTTTGTTCACTCACTGTGATTTGCTGGGCTTTGTTTTACCCATCTCTTAATTAAAAAAACAAACCCAAACAACTTATTAAAATAATGTATAAAATCCCATGCAGTGATTAATCAAAATAATATCTGAAAGCAAATTTACAGGCACTGTTGTAAAAGCAAAGCATTGAATGAATCACCTAATGTTTTTTATTAAATAAAAATCTTTTTCTACTGCTGGAGATGGATGTAAAAAAATTATTCAAGAAATAGTTCTTTTTTTTGAGTGGTGAAAAACAAATAAGTCATAGTTTCCTGTAACCATTTTTGACATTTCTGGTTTGAATTCTGACATAAATAGAGTATGTGTTTAAGTTCCTTGCTGTCCTGGCTCTACGGTGAGACTCAAGTGCCTCCTCTTCCCTTGCCTCTGACTTGAAGGCTCCCTGATGAAAGGAGAAGCTTCAAAAAATGGCATTGGCAGGAAAGGGCAACAGAAGAGCAGGGGGAATTGGAGGGAGAGCAAGAACAGGGAAGTGCTTTAGGATTTATTGACAGCAGACTCTCCTCCACCTTTACTGTTACAGAAACACAGCCCTGGGGGGAGATTTTTATTAGTGAGAAAATGCCTGGGATGGAAAGAGTGGATTGATGCAGAAAAATGAGATGGAAACAGGGTTTATGAGAAACAGAAGTTGATCCTGGGTACACACTTGGTGAAATGAGAAGTGAAGTTTTCTGTAGGTGAGGTAGGCCCTTAGGCCTCATCTCCTTATTGAAGGTGTTTGAAAGTCTGTGAGATCATCACAGAATCACAGACTGGTTTGGGTTGGGAGGGATCCTAAAGCTGATCTCATTCCACCTCCTGCCATGGACAGGGACACCTTCCACCAGATCAGGTTGCTCAGCCCTGTCCAGCCTGGCCTTGGACACTTCCAGGGATGGGACAGTCACAACTGGGTTGACAGTTCCCACCTTCCCTTCCCAGGTCCTCTGTTGAGAACGTCTCAACCACATGAGTTCCACCACCCTGTCCCAGAGCAGGGACTGGTGTGGCTTCAGGGGCAGCTGCTGCCAGGAGAGTCAAGCAGGATGAAGCTGGTGTGGAGCTGGACATTGCCCATGTCCGGAGCAGTGTCCCTGTGTGACTGCAGAAATATTTGGGGCTTGGGATGAACTGGGTGTGGGAAGGTTTCGGGAAGTGAGGTCCAGTGTTTGTTTTGTGGGTCAAGGGTATTGTGGTGGTTGTATCTGTAGCTCTTGCTTATGTAGCCATGGGCCAGGACCTGCTGTGCCAAAAAATCAGTCTCTTCCCAAAGGATTTCTTGGTCTGAGATAACAGTTGGTTTGGGGCAGACTGTGGATATAAACAGACTGGGAGGCAGTTTTGGTTAGAAGGATGGAGTGCTGTCAGTGCAGCAGCATCCTCACAGCTGGGGAGATGTTGCCAGGTTAGAAATGCTTTCAAAAGTACTTACTTAGTGTCATCTGTCTCTTGAAACTCTGAATTTTATCTTAATTCATCAGTGCCCCAGTTCTTAACTTCCAGGGTTCACTTGGAGCAGAGCCCTGGGTCTGCACAGGACCTGTTTCTCAATAAATCTATCAACATACACACATTAAACTAAAACCACCTCTGAAAGAAAATTACAATTAAACAGGAAGAAAGTTCCTCTAATCCCATATTTTTCTTTCTTCTCTTTAAAGTGTCCTCATGCAGACCTGGTGAGGAATATCTGTTGCACTTTAGGTTCAGACTCTACCTCAGCCTCAATTATTTTTATGCCCTAAAAAACCGAAGAGTTGTGGCCCATCTGGGTATTTTTATTGTGTATTTTCTCTCCTGTGTTGCTTGTTTTGACTTAGAGGCAGGAAAGGAAGCCACAGCTTCCTCAGAACGATGTCATGCAGTCCTTCTCACTGGATGCAGCATGGTGGGGAGAACCCCACATGCATCATCTCCTAAGAAGGGGTTTGAAATCCTTCTGCTCCTTCAACCCAGAAACAGGAGCTCCCATACTCTTCTCTAGCTTTCCTACAGTTTCCAAAACAGCCTGGCCTGCCCATCATCCAGGTTGTCTTCCTGAATGAGTTGATCACTTCATTCTTAACGGGAAAGAAAAAATTCCCAGGAGTATCTCTCTCTTCCCACACGAGTTTTGCAGTTTTAAATAATCCGGCCTCTAAAGAGCTCTGGGCAAAACATAAATTTAAACCCTGCTCTGCTCAACCTCCACCTCAATTCTTGAAATGTTAATCTTGGCTCACCCTGAGCTCACTGTAAGAAAGTGGGAGCAGAGTGGTGAAGTTGTAGGTGTTGGAAGGGAATGGAATTTGCACCGCAGACTCCGGGCAAGCCACAGGAGCAGAGCCTGGGAGAGCCCTTGGTGAGGACCGCAACCCCCAGTTCTAGTCTGAACAGTGTGTTAAGAAGGATGAGTGGAGCTTATGAAACTTTCCAAGATAATTTTTTTTTTGCAGCAAACACTGTTGTATTTTTTTATAATGAAAAGAAAATAAACACTTGCGGATGTCCTCCAGCTGTGACTTGGATTAAGGAAGAAATAGATATGTCTCTTCTCAACCTTTAGAAAAATGCTTTTAACACTGTTTTTTCTTTGTATTAGGTAGCTTTTTTTTTTTAATGTCTCAAAAAGGTTTTATCGTGGTTTAAGTTCTGCATTTGGATTACTTTTAGCCATTACTACAAAGTAGATAAGGGGAAAGTCTTTATTCTTCAGATGAAATCACAGGCTTTGGTTAGTTAAAGAGATCTGGGATGAATAGTCCTTTATTTATTAGGGGACAAAATCTTACCCAGAGCCCCAGTGCATTATGTTATCAGATTCCTTTGGAGTTTTTTTCTTTTTGAATGAACAAGGAACCAGTAAATCTTTCTTCTTCTCATCCTTCAAAGTGCTGAAAGGTCTGTTCCAAGCCAGGCAGCTTCAGCAGAGTGTGCCTCCACAGCAATACGCAGAGATGGCACCAGGTTGCCCAAAAAATTTTGCCTGTGCTTTATTTGAGGTGTTGTTCATTTAAAATCTTAGGATCATAAAATACCCAGAGTTGGAAGGGATCCACAGGGATCATTGACTCCAAAATGAGCAAAGCCTTGGTCTTTCCTTATATTGCTGTACTTTAAACTGATTTTGGGTGAGTTAGAATACCTGGGAGGTATTTGAGCAGAGGAGTTAATACCCCTCTTCCAAACCCTTTTAATCAAGGAATCTGGTCTAATTCCTTAAAATGAAAGGTTTTTTTACTACTTTCCCCTTCAGAGGTCCTAAGGGTTGAGCTGGGCTCTGTCCTGGCTCATGCCATCAGCAGAATGTTAATTGTGTTCGAGCTGCAGAGCTTTTATTCCTGGTGAAAACATAGGAGCTGGAATAAGGTTTGATTTGGAGAATCCTGGATGAGATTTGTAGGTCTGGAGAGTTAGAAAATGTCTTTACTTGTACAATAAACTGTTGTTTCTGGGGAGCACTAAAGTATCTTCACGATGACAGTTTTTAATGGAGATACTTGTCAGAGGAGAATGGAAAATTAAACGTTCCTGGTTTTTGTGGGATGAGAACCGTGGGGTTGGCAGCTCATCAAATGTAATGCTGAAGAGGAGGGCTCTAAGAAACTCTTTTTTATAATGAGCAATTATGTTCAGTAGTTCCTCTTTTTTTTTTTTGCTGACTGTTTGTGCTGTTCTTTGAAGATTAATTAGTTAATGATTTGACTGTGCTTTGAAGATGTAAAGTGGTATCTAGAAGTGCTAAGTGTTATCATATCGCATTCCCTTTGAAGTTTTATAAACTCTATCACACAGGGCTTTCTTCCTAAAAGTCCTTTTCGCCTTGTGAGATATTTATAATTAGAGAGAATGATCTTTTCAACTGCTGTCATGTTAATACTTTCCAACTTTTCCAGTCTGCAGCAGGATTTGGGGTCAGATAGTGCTGCACTGGAAGTGGAGGGGACAGAGGTTTCTGAGTGACTTGGCAATGCCAGCTTATGGGCAGTCTGTGTCCAGAACTGAGGAATTCCACTAAAATTTCTGTGTTTGTAATGCTGGGACTCTTGGCTTCCTCCATGGGGTGCGTAGTCAAGGCTGGATCTTTATTTAGTGGTGATGCCTCATTTTAGAAAAGCAAAATCATTGTATGTGTTCAGTAATACAAAATCACAGAGTCATAACCACAGAATCCCAGGCAGGTTTGGTTTGGGAGGGAACTTAAAACTCATTCCATCCCCTGCCATGAGCAGGGACACCTTCCACTATCCCAGGTTGCTCCAAGCCCCGTCCAACCTGGCCTTGGACACTCCTAGGGATGGGGCAGCCACAGCTTCTCTGGGCAACCTGTGCCAGGGCCTCGCCACCCTCCCAGGGAAGAATTCATTCCCACTATCCCATCTAACCCTGCCCTCTGGCAGTGGGAAGCCATTCCCCCTTCTCCTGTCCCTCCAGGCCCTTGTCCCAAGTACCTCTCCAGCCCTCTTGGAGCTCCTTTAGGCACTGGAAGGGGCTCTAAGGTCCCCCTGGAGCCTTCTCTTCCCTAGGTGAACACCCCCAGCTCTCCCAGCCTGGCTCCAGAGCAGAGGGGCTCCAGCCCTCAGAGCACTTCCATGGCCTCCTCTGGACTCGTTCCAATGTGTCCACATCTTTCCTGTGTTGGGGGCCCAGGATGTGCTTTGGATTAGAACAGGGAGGTGGGTACATTCCCATACTTGCATAAATGAACCTGACCAGAAAATGAAAAATGAAATTACTCTTTGAGTTAAAATGAGAACTAAAGGTTTTTCAACCATGGCTTATCTGCTGTGGTCATAGGAAAAAGAGAAAACCAAGCAGAGTCAGGATAAAATTGGTGGTCTCTGGGGAGGGTGTTACTGGACTAACATACTCGGTGAAGGAAACATGAGCAGAACTGTGTGAAAAGTAGTAGAACAGCAGAGAGCGGCACTGAGGCTGTAAAGAGTTTTCAGTTTCAAACCTAGTTGTTTTATGGGGAAAATGAACACTTTTAAATCCAGATACTGTCGTGGGGAAATAAATACAGATTGTGGCCTTGTGGGAATGACAAGTTTATCTTTTAATATAGCAAGGATTAAAAAAAGCCCTAAACCCTTTAAATTATAAACTCCTTTATTTTAATGCTGTTGGTAAAATCCCACTGCACAAGTTATTTCATCCAGGCTTTAACTGAGTGTTCACATGTCAGATTTGAAAATACATTTTTCAAGTGCTGTAACTCATAACAAAAACCTAAATTCCAAAAATTCAGCCTCTTTATACAAAAACAACTGCCAGACTTCACCCCCAGAACTATGAAATCCTGGTGGCTAGACATAAAAAGGAGGATTTAAATCGTTTATAGTCTCATGGCCCTCCTGCCTGCAAGGCATTGCCATCGTGTGAACCAGCAGTTCAGATGAAAACAGGATGAGTGCTTTTAGGGGGGGATGTGGAGAGGAATCTCTGCTAGTCCTTGGTCCATCAAGGCACAACATTCTTCAAAGAAGAATTTTGCAGCTCATGTGAAGCTGCATTTTTGCACAGAAGTCAACAGTCCTAACCCAGGACTTGTAGGCACTATGGGAATACAAAATATTGTGGCAAAGAGGAGTGGGGAAACCCCAAGACAGTGGTTTTTCCAGGGTAATTCCCCTGAGCTGAATATGGAGAGAACATTGTGGCCACAGCCAGTCTGGGAAACTTGAGTAAGTGCTAAACTGTTGGGGGTGTTGAACTCAGACTGTGCTCAGTGTGGATATTTTGTTGTAGTGTCTGGCTAAGGTTTGAAATGTGCCCTGCAGTCATTTCCAACCCAAATATTGGCATATTTGATAATGCAAGAGATCCAGGAGATGAAACTGGCCTATTTTCAGTGTCAGTCCCAAGGGGAATGCTCAGCAAAAGGTGAAGCACTGGAAATCAGAGCCCCTCTCTGCCAGTTCTAGTTCTGCAATCAAAGAACATGAAAGGAAAAGTGGCAAGGAAATTTTTTTTGTTATTGCATTTGAAGCTGATGGGATGATGATCCACTTTAACTGTTAGCTTAAAACTAAAGAATTCAAACGTTCAGGCTTTACTTTCATTTTGCTGCAAGCAGAGATGGTGTTTTGCCCTGAGCGGAATATAATCCTGTTACTGCCGTGGTGGGATAGGGCTTGTGCCTCCCATGCTAATGAATTCCCATTCCCTCTCTCCTGGGAGTGTTTTTCTTTTTGTTTTAAGGGACTCAGCAAACCTAGTATCACTGGTGTGGCATACCTGGTGATCCCATGGGATGAACACCCATTCCTTTGTCTCTCCAGGCTGGCAGGGAGAGCAGACAAGGTCCACGCTCCAGGTGGCAGCTGGGATGTTCCCATCGCATTATGAGGCAGAAATCCTAGTGCCCATGGGATTTTTTCCCTGAAAATGGCAGGGGAGTGGAACAAGATGGTCTTTAGGGTCTTTCCCAACCCAAGCCTTTCTGGGATTTTCTGCCACTTCTGTCCCAAGTGATTCAAACGTGACTGACCCCATCTGGGCTGCAAGTGGTTGGGATTTCCACAGTATCTGAACACTCTGTTGGCTTCATTTGGTGTATTAATTATGATCTTTTTAAGTTCTTAGTGCACATGGTCTTGGCCCTGGGGTAGCTGCTTTATTTCATTGTTGGGTTTGATGGTGTTCTGTGTTTTTACTAATCCAGTCAGTTTTGTCACATTACTAATATGTAGTTTTTTAATTGCTTTTATTGTTCATTTTATTGGTGCTTCCTCAGAGATTATTTTAATAAGAAAACACATTTTAAAGGTAATGAATGTGGCCTACAAACTATAGGAGGATTTGAGATCTCCACCCTATGATTGTATTCTGAACTTGGTTTCTACTTGACTGCACGGCTTGGGAACATGTTTGCTAAATGTCCATGTAGACATTTTCAAACAGAACTCAGAATATGTAATGTCAACAAGCTGGGTTATAGAGCTGTAAGCAGCAAACCTGTTTAATATTTTGGAGCTGTTTCAGTATAAAGAACACATGATTTTTTTAACATTAGGGTGGGTTTTTTTCCAGGGAAACGATGTTGTCAATGTATTTGTCATTACATGTAGATGTAGGTATTTACACATATTATATAGAATTGCCTTAATCTCCTCCTTCCTTGCTCAGGCCTTGACTTCTTGGAACACAGTTAAACTGCAGAGATTCAGGAACTGTCATCACATATTAAGCAAAATCTGTCAAAGCCATTGTTTAGTTTCCAAAAGCCTTTAACTGTTTGCAAATTGGATGTGAGGCTTTATCAGTTCTCAAGTAGAGCAACTTGTATTCCACGCTGTGGCCCTGGTTATCCTTCACCAAGCACACAGGAGAGAGGCTGGGAATAACAATAACAATACCTTCAACTTTTGCCTTTGTCACTCTGCTTAGTTTTTCATTTTTCCTCTCCAACCTCCAGTTCTTGCTGATAACCTGAAGTCGAACCCAGGAATTAAATGGCAGTATTTCAGCTCAGAAGAAGGGATTTTCACCGTTTTCCCAGCTCACAAGTTCCGGTGCAAAGGCAACTATGAACACCGCAGCAGGTACGGTCTGTCTCCTTCCCATTTCCTGGGAGAAGCACTCAAATTGGATTCCTCAAGCACTGCTTTCATTCCAGCATTGTGCTTTGCCAAGTTGACAACATTCATGAGTAACTTCTAATGGAGTCCCTTGGGTTTTCTTAGGTTTGTTTTTTAAAGCACCAGTTTTCACTTCTGAGAAGCTTTGAAGTAAAATAAAATTACACACAGGTTCCTCACCTCTCCCAAATCAAATAAGCTGTAAATAGCAGTGACTTGGAAAATGTAGGTCAGCCTGTAGGGAAAATTTGACTTATATTTGACTCATATTTGACCCCTGATAATAAAGTAGTGAACATATATTCTGCTGATTTGGCAGGTGCATCGCTTTGGGGAGGGGGGTGGAAGGATCAGAGACAGGAAAGGAGCATTTTTCCAGTCTCCACCCCAGGCTCAGGTGGCACATCATGGATAGTAGGGAAGCAGCAATAGTGAAAACTTCCTTTTTCTACTAAAAAATTGTAGAAAAAAGGATGGCAGGGTTTTCCTCCTTGGGGGAATCTTTCTGTTCTGTACACATGATGCCAAGCTGTTGAGGTGCAGTATTTTTCCCTAGTTTTTGCTGTCAGTACCGTGGGACTGACAAAGGCTCAAGGCTGAAGTCTTTTGAGAAGGTGCAGTGGTTTTAGTATCACTGGTCACGCATTAGCTAATTGTACCAGTTGATCAGTCTGTGCAGAGGGAGAACCAGCACATCCAGGGACATTTCCATGCAAGGAGTGCACAGAGACTAAGGAGGGTTTTGGTTACTTGTCAGGGTTGAGCAATCAAATGTTTACAGATGGTATTTCTGTATGCCATCAAAGCACAAAGTGCCTGAGCTTGATCAAGTTTTCTGTGGCCTTGGGAAGGTGCAATCTGTTGATGTGAGAATGGGGATGCCCCAGTCTTAGTCAGAATTTCAACACTAAAACCACTGGTGATTTTACCCAAATCACTTAGTCTGGGTTGTAGTTCTTCCACAGCTAAATAAGGGATATCTTTTTGGTAATATTTACTTCAGAGGGTAGTTTGGGTGAATTAATTAGTTAATGCTTCAGTGCTTTGAAGATCAAAGGCCCTATTTCAGTTCTAGGTATGAATACAGTGTAGAGCTGCAGGCTGTTTCACAGTTAAGAACTGATTTGTGCCACTTGTTTGTAGCAGTGTCTTGTCTGAAGTCTTCTGCATTGCCTTGCCTCTTAATAAGATTTCTCTGGCTGCCTTTGATATAATAAAATTTAGATCCCCAAACTCACACTTGACTGTAACAAGGCTCATCTTTCTTTTCCAATCCTTCCTCCATGCTGAGGATCTTCCTAATTTATTCCAGGTTGGACGCTTGGCACGAGAGCTTGCGAACACTTTCGCACATCTCTCAATGGATCTGAGCACCACTTCCCTGAAAACATGGGTTTTGATGTTAGCACAGACATGTGGCAGCACCAAGAGCCCTCTCCAGTGTTAGCTCACGTTGGCCATGGGGTGTAAAACTGGGCAGATCCAAGGGGTTGTGGAACGTGACCTGCGTGAGAGTCATTCCAGGGCACCAGGAGAAAAGCCTTCCTTGGTCAGAGGCATTCCCTTGTTACAACAAACCAAACACCCTGGGCTAATCAACTCCTCACACTTGCATAGGTTTTTACTTGTCATGGAACCAGAACATACCCACTATTGCACTTACTTTCACGTGTGAGTGAAGTTCCTGGCACCCAGAATTTATCAGGAGGCTTTTCTTCCTTGTCAAAGCTTAATTCAGAAACCTGATGTGAACTGCTGCAAACAGTGATCCCAAACACTGCTGCTGCTTCAGCAAAATTGCTTATTCCTGGCTGAAAGCACTTGCTGTGACAGAGGGAGATGGACCTGATTTAGGCTAAGAAAACCACAAAGAAAGCAGAAGGCGGGTGAGAGCAAGGGCCATTCTGTGTGTTCATGTTCTCAGTTGGTTTCCCCATGGAAGTTTTCATTAAGGCAAAAATTCCTGTTCTAATTCATTGTTTCTTCATTGGTCTTTGTTTTTTTTTTTAATATCTTGACTGTTTTCACTTTAGTGGAAATGACAAGGTGTCTGGTGACAGTGGTTTGGATTTTGTTCTCTCTCAGGCCCGTCTATGTCTCGACTGTCCGCCCTCAGTCCAAGCACATCGTTGTCATTGTGGACCATGGGGCCTCTGTCACAGAGACACAGCTCCAGATTGCCAAGGATGCTGCCCAGGTCATCCTGAGCTCCATAGATGAACATGACAAGGTGAGGCTTCTCCAGGCAAGGAGTCTTCCTTGGTTTCAGCCATGCTCCGAGTTCTTGATTTTCATCCAAAATGGTGATTTTAACTCCATGTCCATGGGCTCCTTGTATCCATGGTCTGCCTCTGATGGGTGATAGAGACTTGAGCTCATCTCTGGAAGCCTGTGTACTGCAGGGGAAATACTTGGGGATCCACAGGCTGGGAAAAAGTTGAAAACTCACTAATCTAAGGCAAAATCTCGTATCTGAGTAATCTTTAAAGGCTCCCTCATCTCAGCAGAGACTTTAGGTGACGGTCAGTGGTGTGATGCAATGAGGAGGACCATGCTCTGAGCCTGATGACTTGTGAAGTTCTAGATAGCTTTGAGTGACTGATTTTACCTCCAAGCCTGTTTTTTTTTTCTTGTGAAAATGGAAATTATTTTTTCTGCTGTGATACTGGGGTGAGCTGAAACATAATTAGGGCCAAGAAATCTGGATTTTATTTCTTGCTCTGCCACAGATACTCACTTGGCAATGAAAAAGTCGCTTCATCTGTACTTTTTTTTCAATACAGATTACAACCAGGGGCCTATCAGGTGCTTCTGTAGGACCACAAGAAGTGTCCACTTTGGTCTTTAGTTTTAGTAATTCTCTGCTGGTGGGACCTTGATCATTCTTTCTGCTTAGGTTTTCTTTTTGGAGTAGGAAGGGAGTTTCAGTCAAATCAAGCTGAAGAACAAGTGATGATAATCTTTGCCTTAAGTCTTCTCATTAACAGTATGGGAAAACCACTTGTAGCTTGTGTGCTTTTAGAGGGATTTAATATTGTAAAATAATGCTTATGGTTCAGCAGAATTAATAGCACTTAAATGTAAGTGTCAGAAGTGTTTGCCTTCATAGAGAGAATGCACTTAAGACACAGATTACTGGGTCAGTTGCTCAGTGGTTATGAAACCTGTTACACAGGTATATAATTAATGCTTAATTCTGGGACTGTCTTGCATCAGTCATAACTTATAATGAATTATTCCACTGAGTTAATAAGACTGGTGTGTTATATGTATATTAATGCAAGTGTTACCACTACATGCCTTAAATTGTTTACGGGATAAAAACTGATGGCAGAGTTAGCTTGCTTGGACTGAAGTGTTAAAACAACAAAATGCTTTGCCTGTGAAAAGTTCTTAGAGGGGTTGTTTATTTTTTCTTTTTTCCATCTTCTCTATGCACTCCACTTTTCTCCAGGCACTCCAGGCTTTCCTGAAAATGCTCTCTGCTGGCTTTCCTTTCAGTTATCCCTGGCTCACTCAGGCTGCTGCCCAGAACAGTGTATTAACTATTGTGTAGGAGCAGAGCCAAGCTGACTTCACCAGAGAAACAAAGAGCAAAGTCTCTTTTCCTTCAATCCGCCATAAGTCTAATCCTTTTCAAATTTGACGGATTTATGCCTCAAGCATTTATTTCCTAACAATTGGGTTTTAAACCCACGGAATCTCTTCAGTTGGCTTATCATTGTGTTCTCTATATCAGTGCTTTAAGAATCCTAAAAGGAAGGTAATCCCATCGAGTCTCTTCTCTTTCAAGATCTCCGTGTTGACCGTGGCAGACACAGTCAGGACCTGCTCCCTGGATCAGTGCTATAAGACATTCCTGTCTCCTGCCACCAGTGAGACAAAGAGGAAGATGTCCACCTTCGTTAGCAGTATAAAGTCATCTGACAGCTCCACGCAGCACGCCGTGGGATTCCAGAAGGCTTTCCAGTTGATTCGGAACACGAACAATGGCACAAAACTCCAAGGAAGTAAGTCCCTTGTTGTGCAATCGTGATTATTTCTGAGGCTTGCAAATATCACATTCTCACTTTGAGTGAGGCCAAAGGAGTGTAGTGTGCTGAATATTAAAATAAAAAGGGGAGGGAAGCACGTGTTTTTGTTAAGTGGCATTTCCTTGATCTGGAATCCGCATGAGCCGAATGTGGCCATTCCCTTTTCATGTGTGTCACTTGCTGACTCGCCTTTCCTTTGAACTGAAATATGGAAATGCAGGGTTGAATTGTCTGACAGCTGAATTATTTCCCAAATGTGTGTGTTGAGGGGTCAGGGGTCATTTCAAGGAAACTTCCTGCTCTTCTGCAGGTTCATTTAATTATTGCTGGAACATATGTCTATAGATAATGTGCTTAACTGGAATCCTATGGAAGTGGCCCTCTCTTCTCAGGGAAATGTGGTTTTTTTTGAGGATACCAACTATGGGGGTTATTTTATGGAATACCAAATTGTCCTGGCTAAATTTTCCTTCATCTCAGAATACCCTGGTGAATGTCGCATACTCATTTTGAACTTTCTCCTTCCCATTCCCAAGATGGGGTTTTTCTGTGTGTTTTTTGTAATGGGGATATGGTGAAAGATGTGGAAAATATGGATGTGGAATTGAGTGGCACTTTTGCTTGCCAGGAAGCCGTGGAAGGCAAATTCTGTGCTGTGAGTGCTCCTTGGAGCTGAGTAACATTGGCAGTGCCACAGTGGGGTGGGAGAAGCAGCCAGATCTCCACGGGGATAGTCAGTTTAGATCCCACAACCTGGTCTTGTGCCTGCTTCAGTGAATGCAGATGCTTCAGTGTCCCAAAGGGCACCAGCCCAGATGCTGTACAGAACAGGAGAAAGAGGAAAAGTCCAGGAATTGAAGTGCTTTGGAAAGGATGAGGAAATGCGCTCCCAATCCACGTGATTTTCCTTCTGTTTGTGAAGCAGTGTTTTTGCTACAGTTCAGCCAAATGCTGAACTTCAGGCTGTTGGTACAGTGAGACCTTTATCTGACTGGGCACTACTTTTAGCTGAAGGATAGGGCTGGCGAGGGTAGGATCTCACCATCCTCTGGGAAAATGGTGAAAGCAACTCTGTGCTTGGAGCAACTCTGTCAAATAAAAAATAAACAATCCGAAGCTGGCTGGGATGGGATGCATTAGTCAGCAGGAGTTATTCCAAGAACATCAGCTGTAGAGTCTTGCAGCATCCTCCTACATACTTACATATCTCCTATGTATCCCCCACTCCTGGAAGTGTCCAAGGCCAGGTTGGACGGGGCTTGGAGCAACCTTGGAAGGTGTCCCTGCCCATGGCAGGGAGAGGCATGACGTGAGCTTTAAGGTCTCCCAGTCCAAACCATTCCATGATTTCACGTTTGTCACTGTTTGTATATTATGATTAGAAGGTTTTGGCATATTCTTCATTAATGGGAAAACACACATATCAAACATTTTGGGGCACAAGTAAAGAAAGTTAAATGCAAATGATTTGGATTTAGGTTTTTCTCTACATGTGAAACATTGTGAAGACCTAATGTGTATATAGCACATTTCAGAATTCCTAGGGTGAGGCACAACAGGTTTGAGAAGAGGATGTTTATAAAACACATCTCATTTTCTTGTAAATAATGTTTTCATTTTTTTAAAAAAACAAAAATAAACCCAGAAAAAAATATCATTCATTTGCCTGCTAATTTTCTAACATCCTGTTCCCAGAGAACAATGTGTGGGTGTGTCAGGGAAGCTGTTGAGATACAGCCTCAATCCCAAATTCACACTAGAAAAGTTAGAAAGGAACTGCTGGTGTGAGATGGGAGAATTGTGCTATTGAACACGTCTGGATTTCCTGCCTTATTCCAGTTCCTATTGCAGTCTTGCTCAGCCAACCCTCATCCCAAAGTGTGAGAAAATGCTCTGCCATGAGTGCCAACATTCCCTGAAAATTCTAAGTAAATAAGATGTGTGTCTGTTGCGTATATGTGTGTGTATATATATATTTAATTACATTTTATATATAATATACACAGACATTTTATTTTTATATATATATATATATATATATATATAAAAATATACAAAGACATGCTGTAGATAAATGCAATAATGCAATAATGCAATAATGGTGCACTGAATATAAGGGCCTTTTCCAGCTCTCAGAAGTGCAGTGTATCAAATAGCACAAGATGGTCAGCTATGGAATGATAAGATGCCCAGTTTACTCTGGTCCCTAATGCAGACTTAGGACTGGTTTATGTTACTCCTCCTAGCAAAGCTTTGAGACTGCAGCATCATGCCTGGCTGCAGATCCAATATCTATGTTGTAGCCTAGGAAACACAGCAACAGTTTTCCTTAAACTCCAGGCAAAGCTGTTTTAATACCTGGCTTTGCTTTTTTCCCCTAGTTACAGCCCTTAAAAAAATAAGGTAGAAATTCCCCCAAATTAACAGCACCTCTTGCTTGTGTCAAAACCCAGTTCTGGCTGAAATTCCTTTCCAGTCATGATGACAAAATGTACAAGTCAAAGCATTCTTACCTATTTAAAAACCAACACAGCAAACCCACAAAAAACCCCAGATGAGACAATGAAGTTGGGATATGACCAACTAACCCAGTGCTTTGGATTATATGTGGTGCATGATCCCTACCATTAATGACATGCACAAACCAATTTTAATCCTGAGATATATGTGATGAAACAGGTTGGGGTGTAAGCAGGGATTTGAATTGACGTGTTCAAAGGCTCTGAGGCAGGACTTTGGCCAAGAACATCCTCAGCCTGAAAAACGTGTTCCAGTTCATGTGCAAGGAGCCAGGTCACATTCCCAAGTGTTCCGCTCTAACCTACTCCATAGGAAGGCACTGGGTGAGCAGCTCCAGGCTTTAGGATTGCAGGGTGGGAGGAGAACAGGAGGCAGGAAAGGAAACTCGTAGTTTTCTTGCTTTTGTGAAGCTGGACTTGCACACTCCTGCCTGGTGGCAGCCAAGCTGTCCAGCCTGGAGAAGAGAAGGCTCCAGGGATACCTTAAAGCCCCTTCTAGTGCCTAAAGGGGCTCCAGGAGAGGGACTTTGGATAAGAGTCTGGAGAGACAGGACAAGGGGGAATGGCTTCCCACTTCCAGAGAGCAGGGTTAGATGGGATATTGGGAAGAAATTCTTCCCTGGGAGGGTGGTGAGGCCCTGGCACAGGTTGCCCAGAGAAACTGTGGCTGCCCCACCCCTGTCCAAGGCCAGGTTGGATGGGGCTTTTGGAGCAACCTGGGATAGTGGAAGGTGTCCCTGCCCATGGCAGGGGATGGAATGAGATGATCTTTAAGGTCCCTCCCAACCCAAACAATTCTATGACCCTAAACCAGAAGGTGCCTGTGGGGTCTGCTCGGGAGAAACAAACCCCAGTGCTCCTGGGTGGCTGGAAGGCACCAAACCAAACAGATGTTTGCTAAGTGCTAAGAATGAGAGTTTAATAATAAATGCTGTAATTCATCGGGCTGCTGGGTGTTTATCCACTGTAGATGTCTGTGACTCTCACAGATGAAGCTGTTGGCAGTGTGTGGCTGGGAGCAGATTAAGGGCTCTTAGCACATGTCTTGCCTGAGTTAAAAACCTAATGCACTTTCTGCTGTATCTGTGATTCTCTTTTAGATACTGACATGGTCATCATTTATCTCTCAGCTGGGATTACATCAAAAGACTCCTCTGAAGATGATAAAAAAGCCACTCTACGTGTCATCAACGAAGAGAACAGTTTCCTCAATAACTCAGTCATGATTCTTACTTATGCTCTTATGAATGGTGAGAAATGGTTGTGATTTCCAGTGGATGAACATTCCCTGTCCTTGCACAGCTTGTTTGTGAAGCTCATTGAAATGTAATTCCAGGCCTTATTGGGAACAGTTTGTTATGGATTTTGGCACTTAGAATCTAGAGGCTGAATCCAGATGTTCCTACTTTGGTGTATATATGTGCCACTATATGCTTATGTATCCCAGAGCAGCTGCTCAGGATATAAAAGATTGTTGCCTGAATTGTCTGGTGGCAACCAGACTGAGTTAAATTTGACAATTATTGCAACTGTAAACCTTTCTCTCACTGCCCTGTGGCCTGGTGCAGCAGAATGGAAATACGGGTGACTTCTGTTTCAGTCCTTAGCCGGGGAGCATAAATGTGACATCAAACATAATCTGAAATGCTTTCATAACCTGGGACCCAATTTAAGAGTGAAGTTAAATAGGAAAATCACATTCCTAGTAGTTTGGCATCCTGTGCTTCTTCCAGGAAAGCATTTCCAGCACAAAGGCTGTTTGTTGTATCACCAAAAATTGCACATGGACTCTAACCAAGGAAACTAAAGCTGAATCTAATGTATGATTTGATAGTAAATTTAAATACTCATTTGAGACTGCTACATGCAAAAGGCTTTGATTTGTGTGCAGGAATTGAGCACAATTGAGGAACTGACTCGTGTAAAACGTGAAACTTTAACGTTTAAGCTGAAGAACAAAGCCTGTTATCTCCAAGGGTGGGTGAGACCCTCCTGGTCCTTTCTGTGGGCAAGCCACCAGTGGAGAACAAAGAGCTGTCCTCTGGATTTATGGGGCACATAAGTCTTTGTTAAAAGATCTTTGTTTAAGTGGGAATGTGAACAGCATGGTAAATTTTTTCACTGTGCAAAAGCATGTGAGAGGCAATCTTACTTAATTTTGTGTTATCTAATTACTCTTCTTAAAACCAGTCTTTAAGCATTTTACCTTGTCACTTAAATAGTGATTATATAGTCCTACAGGATGTATAATTGTGCTTTTATTTACAGTTATTTGGAGTTAGATACAGAAGCCTTGGTGGAAATTAAACTTCTTTTATCTGCTTCCTTCTGTTTCTTGCATCTGTGTTTCAGAGGGGGTGACAGGGTTGAAGGAACTGGCCTTTCTGAGGGACCTGGCAGAGCAGAACTCGGTGAAATATGGGGTGCCAGACAAAACAGCCCTTCCTGTGACCAAGGGCAGCATGATGGTCCTGAACCAGCTGAGCAACCTGGAGACCACAGTTGGGAGGTTCTACACCAACCTCCCCAACCGGATGATCGACGAGGCCGTTTTCAGTCTGCCCTTCTCAGATGAAATGGGAGATGGTGAGTGCTGACACTGGATTTGGGTATAAAAACAGAAGGGATCAGCTTCCCTTGGCTTACGTATTCCCATATATTGTAGTCTCACAAGGTGATGTGCTCAGATGTGTTTCGAGGCCTTTTTGCCAGCAGGATTTTCATCTGCAGAGGGTTTAGTTACGGAAAAAGTGTTTGGATTCTCAGGGTGAAATTTTTTCTAATATATGTGTACATACACAGCATCAATAATTTCATTTGTGGAGAGAAGTTCTTTGTACTTGAAGGAAACAGTCTTGTGGCATTGAATGGCATCCATCAACCACCCCTTAGCATTGCAGGGTTCAATATTTCAGTACTTGTGTATGGTTTGGGGTCTCACAGGTAGGTTTAGGGGATTGCACAAATCCCCATAGTGGAAGAGACAAAAAGTTGTTATTGTTGGAGCTTCCTTTCCTTTGGAGTCATCCTTCCTGCTGGAGTTCCCTTTATTCTGTCTTTGCACACCAGGCCAGGGGCTCTTCACAACCAGTTTATCATCCATTCCCTGTGTGCAGGCTGTGGAGATTGGAATGCTGGGCAGTGGCTGTCAGATTCTGTAAGAGTGGGATGGAAACCAGCTTAGCCAATGGTACAAGGAGAGATTATTAATTATTGTCCCAAACTGGCCACCTTAACCCCTCCTTTAGCTCCAGCACGCTTGGTCTGCCCCCTGTGCTGGGCAGAGGAGGAAGCCCAAGCTGGCTGGTGCTATCATGGCATCTAATTTTAAGGTAAAAGGGAAGATCCATACCTTAAAGTTAGATGCCATGATAACAAAAACTGTGTGTTGAACCAGTCATCCAGTGATCTCACCACTACATCCAGTAATGGAGAGACTGAAGGTGTAGATAGTGGTAGAGACTTCTGGGAGTGGACCAGCATGTGTGGGATGACGTGTAGAAATGCAGAAATCAGACAGTTTAATTAATCCTGAGGGTAAGTCTTCACTGCAGGCTGATCCTTTTTGGGTTCAGGAGGTTCACCAGCTCCCGTGGTGCTGGCAGAGCTCCCTTGGTTATACACATGCCCAGCCATGTGTCCCACTGCCTGAGCTGATACCTGTTGAATTGCCATCCCTTTGGGATCTGGTGCCCTTCCTGCAGCTCAGTGGAAGGTCAGAGTTGTAGGGTGTACCCATGCTAGTCAAGTGAGGGGCAGCTCACCTGACCCTTCTCTAGCACTGCTCCAGTGCTCTGGAAGAGATGCGACATCACAGGGATGTGTGGAAATCCATCAATGATTTTATGTTGCTTTGACAATTGAGCAAATTCTGTTTTTCTTCGTTCAGGGCGTTGTATATTCTTAGTCTTGTCTTGTACTTCAGAGTAGTTGAGGTTATGCTGAATAGTTCTCAAGGGCTGCTGAGTTTAGATTGTGTTGAGTCCCAAAACAGACTTAAGACTGTTCCTCTGAGTCAGAACTCCTGCTCCTTCCTGCATTTCCTAACCTGGGTGATTAAGCTATGTTGTTGCCCTCTCCCAAAGCCATATCCAAGCATAATAGAAAATCTGAGCAACCAAAGGATTAGAAATGGTGCAACAGAGAGGGTTTGTCTTACAAAGATTTCCAACTTAAAAGCTTATACATGCAAATGAATTTTATATTGGGTTGAGGGAAGAGTTGCTGAGTTTCCAAACAGCAGTGGGGTAGAAAATAAGAGTAGTAAGGTATTGCAAAGAGTTCTTACCTCAGGCATGAGATACATCCCAAAACGTTGTGTAATTATGGGTATGATTCCCAGTACAGTGGTGATACTGGAATTTAGTTAAGCAGAGGAGGTTTAGTATGCAATTAGATGAGCAATAATTCATTCCTGTTGTTGTTGCTTTACAAGCACAAATTCTGTTCCTTCCTCCTTCCCGTTTAAATTACTTTAAATGATGTTAAAGGAACAAAATGCCATCTTGGCTTTTCATGCAAATGCATCTATCTGTAAGGAATCTACTTCTAATCCACTGTCAAAGCCCCCCAAACATTAATTGTGGTGTGTGTTTTAATAAATTGATTAAACGTACTTTAGGTCACTATCAGAAACAGAGAAATTAACTAATTAAGGAGAGTGGTTATCGACAGTCAGACATGACAGACAACCTGCTGAGCTTCCCTGTCCGTATTCCAGCAAGGAATACTGTATCAAATTTAATTGTATAACATTTGGAAATTATAAAGCCCCTTCTGTGTTTCCTCTAGAAAATAATGAACTGATGGTTGCTGATGGTTTTATGTTGTTTCTCTTGTTCCAAGGCCTGATAATGACTGTCAGCAAACCATGTTACTTTGGGAACCTGCTGCTGGGGATTGTTGGAGTGGATGTTAATCTTGCCTATATCTTGGAAGACGTCACCTATTACCAAGACTCCTTGGGTTCCTACACATTCCTCATTGATAATAAAGGTAATTTTGGCTCAGATTATTGCTTCTAATCCTGCTGAGGTCATTAGCCACCAAAAGGAAACTCTGAATCCTCATGTCTCCAAATAGTCTGTACGTACTGAATGATAATATTTATTGACAGATTGTGTGTTGTTGGTTAGTTTTGCCTGAGAGTTGCTGGAGACTTTAGGTGGTTTCACGACTTGAAATTTCTATCCTGGAGTTTGATGTGGAAACAATGAGATTTTCTGCATGCATGACGTCCGAGTTTTTCTGTATGTGCAGGGAAGGAGGAAAAACTGGTGTGTATATGTGTTCAGCTCATTTCCTCTGATCCAACCTCATTTTATGGCTTAGTTCTTTGAGCTGTGTTTCTTTTGCAACTTCTTTGATGATAACATTGCTTGGCCACTGACATCTTTTAAATGCAAAACCTCTGTGTAGTTACTGAATATTGTTTTTTTTCCCCCGTACAAATATCCATCCTGGGCTCAGTTGTTTTACTACATTCAACATTTGGGTTTGTATCTTTATTTTTTAGGCTACACTCTGATGCACCCATCCCTGACCAGGCCCTACCTGCTGTCCGAGCCCCCTCTCCACACAGATATTATCCACTATGAGAATATCCCCAAATTTGAGCTGGTGCGCCAGAACATCCTCAGGTGAGGAACTGGGATGCAAATCCAAACATGAACAGTGCTCAGAAGTATTGGTAGAGGAATTTTAAGAGAGTGAAAGGCAAAGTTCTTTTTCCTACAATATCTGAATGCTTGAATGGAATTTTTTTGTTTCCTGTGAGTTCTGGTTTGGTTTTTCCTCCAACTTCTTTCACTTAAAATTGGGTGTGCAGGCAGTGATTTCCACAGCTGATCTGGGGCTCACTCGTTCTAATCTTTCCCTTCCATATCAGGAAGATTTTCCACTGTTTGGTCCGGGTTTTTCTTTAACCTTTGCCTGATCTGAGTATGTGTGAGCTCAAAACGTGAGGGTACATGGGTGCATTTTCAGCACGCCTACACTTTTCTTCACTTAAAACAAATAACAGTTAATTTCTTCAATTCTTATGGTATTTGTATAAATATACAGCTGAAGGGTTTTGCTTAAGGTGTAGCAATTTTGCTCAGTGTTAATTAAGAAAATGCTGGATGTTTTATCTCCCACTGCAGCATTCCCCTGGGCAGCCAGATCATCACAGTGCCTGTGAACTCCTCACTGTCTTGGCACGTCAACAAGCTGAGAGAGATTGGAAAAGAAGCCTACAATGTCAGCTATGCCTGGAAAATGGTAAGGGAAGAAAACCAGGGTGGCACAGATTCAGTTTATAGCTCTATTACCGGTCGTAAGAGCTTTAGGAGAGCTCCTAGACTTCCTTTCTTCAGCTTGGAACATATCTCAACACTAATCTTGACCTTGGGAACAACGGAATCTTAAGGTTAAATATAATCCAGGTGAATTTCACTGATGCCAGAAATAATTGGCTGTTTCTTTGTGCCAGCAAACTTAAGAGGGTACTTGTGGATCATTTCACAGCATTAAGTTAAATCCAACCTAAAAGATTAGGCTGAGCAGTTTTAAGAGATTAAATCTGTCGTTGTTTAACAGAAATTCACACAGGAGGGTGTCTGGAGCTAATTTTCTAATATTGTAATGCTGCATTTAATATCAAACACCCTTTGCAGAGCAGCTGGGACACTCCAGGCTTTGCTAGTCTTGTTATTGTAGGATCCTTAAAATATACAGACCAGTAAAACATGTGGCACATGCAGCACATGGAGTGGAAAGGATAAAATCTTACTTTTGAGAGTTCATTTTTCTGTACTGTCCATAAAGGGAATACCAGTGTGTGTTTATCCACTGTGAACCTGCAGCCTCTCCCCTGTTAATGACTCTTCAAAAAAATATCCATAAAACAGTGTTAGTCACTGAGCAACAAAAGGAAGGTCTTACTTAGCTTTCTGGAAAAAAAGATTACAATGTTTTTATTTGGTGTGTTAGCTATGGAAAAGGGGTTTTTGTACAACTTAGTGGCTCCAATAACACAAGTTCTGTACATCCTCCACGTTTTGTTTCTGTTTGATGACTTGCTCATGTTTTCCAGGTCCAGGACACGTCCTTTATCCTGTGTGTGGTGGTGATACAGCCAGAAATCCCTGTTAAGCAGCTGAAGAACCTCAACACGGTGCCCAGTAGCAAACTGCTCTATCACCGGCTGGACCTGCTGGGCCAGCCCAATGCCTGCCTGCACTTCAAGCAGCTGGCCACCCTAGGTAAGGCTCTACAGGTGGTCTTGACCACCTCAGAATCCCAGAATTATTTAGGACAACACCTGCAAGATTGAGTCCAACCTGTGCCCGATCCCCACCTTGTCACCCAGCCCAAGACACTGAGTGCCATGTCCAGTCCTTACTTGGACACCTCCAGGGATGGGGACTCCAACCCTGCCCTGGGCAGCCCCTTCCAGTGCTTGACAGCCCTTTCCAGGAAGGAATTCCTCCTGATGTCCCACCTGACCCTCCCCTGGCACAAATGGAGGCCACGTCCTCTTGTCCTGTCACACATGCCTGTTTCTGCAGAGTGTGGCAGCAGAAAGTAAAACTCTTCTCACAAAATGCTGGAAATACTCTCCTCTTGAGAGGCTTTTATTTCCAAGGCTGGCTTTCCAATCAGCTGGTACCTTCTTACAGCTCTTCCTTGATCATAGCCCCATAGAGTGGGGCTGATCATCAGAGTATGAGATAAATGCACTGTGAGTTTTGCTGAGAGTTCCCAGAGACTGGAGTGGGGACAGTGAGAGATGTCTCACTAAGCTTTAACTAAGTCCTCTTCTCTTGGCTGTAAAGCACCTTACTGACAAGTAACATAAGTAGGATGAAGCCCTGGCCTGTTGTGCAGGACTGACATTCTTTTGACTTTGGATTTATTGAAGTTTTTTGCTGCCAAAAGCATTTAATGCCATTGAAGTCAGAAGTTAAGCTTGTTGGGGGAAATGAGAACTTCAGTGGTCTGATGGATTCCAGACCCTCCTTACCTGCTTAAAAATTCTCAGTTCACTGGCACATTCCTGCTTTTGATAAGCTAAAGTGGTTCTGCTCTACCTGAATCATTTCATTGCTTGAAAGAGGGAGAGTCTCCATGGCAGTTCTAATGTTCTGGGAAGGACAGAGAAATTAAAAACCAGAATTTATCTTAAGAGTATAAACATCCTAAGTTACAAACTTTAATATTTAGGTATTAATCTTGGGAGGTTTGCTAAAATCTGTGCTGTATTATAAGAAATTCTGAATTAAGTGCTTTTGTTTGTAGCAGGATTTGAAGGTCTCCTGGTGGATTAGTGGCACAGTTGTGAGACTTTCCTTAGCTATTTGTGGCCCTGCAATATAACTGAGATTAGACTGGAGGAGTTATGGAGGGACTTGACAAACCTATGGAAATTGCTTTACCAGTTGTTTAAAATGCAGGGATTTTTTTTTTCTTTAATGTGGTTCCTAGTCTTGATTATCTTATATCCAGAAAGATATAAATGGAAAATCTCACAAAAAGGCAGTACTAAGCTGTCAAGTGGAAACGCAAAGCAAAATGCAATCCCATCAGAATATTTGGTCTGGGAAGCAGATGAAGGAGCAGAGCAGAAGTTTGTAAGTGATGATAGCAGCACACATGGCTGCTGGATGTGTGGGGCTGTGTTTTAGAGGAATGTGACTAAAAGCAGAACACTTCGCAGACTGCACTGAAATTTTTCCTCTAGATACCATTCCTCACAGGGAATTTGGGTTCCCTGGGTCAAACACTCAGAAAAGACCTTCTTCTCAACCTTCAGCCCTGCATTGTCATGATCATTTCTCCTTTTAAAAAGAAAAAGCTGCCTGGTTTTGCAGATTTTGCACAATGAAAGTTTACCTTCAAGTCTGTTCTGAAAATCACTCCAAGCAGCTGCACTTTTATTAGGGGGCTGCCTCTTCTGCACTTGTAGTTCTTCAGTTGTTTATTGTCTGGGACTGAAAATGCTCATTTTCGTTTTCCTCTGCCGTATGTAACCTAAACACAGATAATTAATGTCTTCTTTAGCATAAAATCTTTCCTTAAGGAAAAACAACTTCTGTAATCTTTCCAAAAGTAGTAATTCAGAAATTGTTTAGACTTGGAGAACAAGGGCACTGAAGTACCAGATAACACACAGAGATCAGAGTAAGTGGACTAATGTTGTGACTTCTGTATTTTGAAGCAGGAAAGTTAGTTCATTTGCAACACAAGTGACTGGGAAGACAACTGCTAGGAAGTGCTCTGGTTTGGGTGGAAAACTTCGCACTTCCTGCCTTCCCTCATACTCCACAATGAGCGGAGAGTGGAGGAGTGGACAGTGCGTCAGTTTAACTTCTTTCACACATCCTCAGCTGGGACACCATGTCAGAGACCCTTTTGTATACCAATGTCTTCACTATGCAACATGTGCAATGCATCATCCTTAAATTTCTCATGCTTTGGTGTTTTTAGAAAGCCCTACAGTGATGCTCTCTGCAGGCAGCTTCTCCTCCCCCTACGAGCACCTGAGCCAGCCCGAGACGAAGCGGATGGTGGAGCACTACACGGCCTATCTGAGCGACAACACGCGGCTCATCGCCAACCCCGGCCTCAAGGTACGGCCTCGGGATCACCTCCCTGGGCAGGCCTGGTTCACCATGTCCCACACCTTTATATAATCACAGAATCTCAGACTGGGTTGGGTTGGAAGGGACCTTAAAGCCCATCCCATTCCCCCCCCTGCCATGGGCAGGGACCCCTTCCACTATCCCAGGTTGCTCCAAGCCCCGTCCAACCCGGCCTTGGACACTCCCAGGGGTGAGGCAGCCACAGCTTCTCTGGGCAACCTGTGCCAGGACCTCACCACCCTCATAGGGAAGAATTTCTTCCCAGTATCCCAACTACCCCTGCCCTCTGGCAGTGGGAAACACAGGTTGGTGCCAGGGTCTCATCACCCTCACAAGGAGGAATTTATTCCCAACATCTCATCTAAGAATAGAGAGAGGAGGGAGAGGGCTTATTCCCCAGGAGGGGGGTGTGAAAATTTGATAAGCAGCTCTTGAAACAAACCCTAGAAAAACTAAAGCTACAGTAAATTCTTAGCAGAAATATCTTTGTATTCTTAGGCATATAAATGGAAGTTCCTATTTTATGTGCAAGCAGAGCATTATTTATATTTACTTGAAGTGAGAAAACAAACTCTAAAAGCCGCAGAGATAACGACAACAATATTTCATTATAACAAGCTTTTCCTTTGCTTGGAATGCGCCGGATCTGTGTGGTGTGAGAAGACTTTAACCAAGTAATTGAGTTTAGATGATCTCCGATGGCTCTTGGGGAAGCCCTGCCAGCAGCTTATTATCTTTTCATGCAAGTCTTGGAGGAACCCTGCCAGCTCTGCCTTTGTTTTGCAGTTCTCTGTCAGGAATGAAGTAATGGCAACCAGTCACGGCACCGATGAATGGATGACACAGATGGAGATCAGTGGCCTCAACAGTTACATTGTGCGCCGTTACATAGCAACCCCCAATGGGGTGCTCCGCATTTACCCCGGCTCCCTCATGGACAAAGCATTTGATCCCACCAGGAGACAATGGTGAGTTTTTAGGGTCCCTTTATCAAAGCTTTGCAGGGCAATAGCAAAAATATTTGGGATTGATTTCGTAGCCTGAGGGTTTTTTTTTTTTCCTTTTTCATTTCACTTGAAATGTTTCCATCGTGTACTTAAGCACTTTGCTTAAGTGCAGCCAGTTAAAACATTTGTTCGTTCCAATTTCATCCCTTTTTATTTTAGAGGGTAGTTTGTTGCAGATCCCAGCTACGGCAGATGGGAACATAAATATTCAGTGAATGAGCATCCCCTTCAGGGATTAGCTGATTCGGGAGCGTGTTCAGCTCCTTGGGCCGTTTTTGGTTGTAAATATTTTAGTCTTTTTGTTTGTTTACAGTGGGTTTCCTCACTGATTTAAAGGAGGGATTTGCTGTGAGTGCTAATTATGCACCAGCATCTGATTTGGGCAAACAGTTGTGTACATTGGGACGGCAGCCTGAGACTGGACAGGACTTGGAAAGTGTTCCAACATGTGGGATTTGTGGGAAGGACCTGCCAGGTGCTGCCACAGTGTGACACTAGGAAAACACGAGCCAGCAGCAAGTCCCAACCCTCTGGCAGCTCTCCTGACCCATATTTTCCCTGAAATAATCCTGCCCATAGCTCCTGATGAGTTTTTCTTCAGGTTATTTACCTTTGCAATCCCTTGTCTCCATTTTAAAAGCTCCTAAATTATTTTCATTATTGTTTTGGCATTTGGTTTGAATTGGATTGGTTTTTTTCTTTTACATTTCACTGACTTTCTCAATCCATGGTTTGAAAAAGCTGTATTTGCAGCATGAAATGGTGTCTTGGGTTTTATATAAAACCAAATTTGTAGTGTTGTGGAAAGAAGATGCAAGGAAAACACTGGGAATAAAGTAGAAATGAGTTAAGCTGCTCATGGATTGATGCACTGGGGTAGAGAAAAGCAAAGTAATCACTTTTTCATACACAAAAATGTTTCCAACAGTTGTATAAACTTTCTTATGACAGTAGGAAGATATTTGAAATGATTGTGGCTTACTTTATGCTGACAGTGAGTTTTAAAAGAACTTGTAATTTGTAACCACTGTCTGACATACTTCTGCATTTTCTTGCATCAATTCTGTCATTTCTCTTCATTTGCAATGTAATAGTTTTGCCAGTGTTTGCTTTGAGTTTGAGACTCTGCTGGCGCTAAGTCAGATGTTGTTCTGGGGAAAAAATGTCTAAAATTGCATTAATATTTGTATGCAGTAGTAAACTGAGCTTTTTTTATTGCAGTTGGATGTACTGGGGAACCATTTGGTCTGGTTTAGGTACTAATTGTGCTTAAATACCTATTTAATATGAAGAAACATTAATTTGGTGGCACACTGTTCACAGTGTGAAGAATTCAGTGTCTGTTTATTTTGGCAAAATAAAAGATACTGTCCTAAAGTTACATTAATAATTTTTCACTAATTAGGAACATTTCTTTTGACTTCTCTTAGGTACTTGCATGCAGTGGCTAATCCAGGACTAATTACCTTTACTGGGCCCTACCTGGACGTTGGAGGGGCTGGTTATGTTGTTACCATCAGCCACACAGTCCATTCCTCCAGGTAAATGGTGTTGGAGGGTTGTGCAAGGCAAGAAGACCCCCAGTTACCAAGATTTGATTTGGGTAGGAGAGAAAAATGCTGGGTGACCCCTGTGTGTTCCAGAACTGAGTAAAGGGCTTTTGGTGAAATGTTGTCTGACCTTGTATAGGTTCAGTGGCGATAGTACATTGAAATCCATGAAAAATCCATGCTGTATGAACATAGAAATTCTGGAGCTTCATTGATATATATAGAATATACAGCATAATACAGAATAATAACAACATATAGAAAAAAGGGATTGATTGGTGAGAACATGCTCCTGGATGAACATGAGATGAGATACCATGTGTGCAAGACCAGGAACTGGGAGGAGGAGAAGGATTGCTTTCCTTAGGCAGTTTGGAACGTGTTCCCTCTCTGCTGGTAGTTAAATACTGCTCCATCAAGGCTACTAATCTCTAAATTTCCTGAAGTTACTCACACTTACATTTCTGAAGTTGTAAATACCAGGGTGATGTTTGGAAAGGAATAAGAAGTGAAAGCAGATCCAAAAGCAAAGAGAGGTCAGGCCACAAATGGGCTTAATTAAATAGCTGTCCATACTCCAGGAATTGGGGAGACCACCTGGGCTGTTTCAGTCCAACTCTTTTGAACAGGATGCCTTTGGGGTCAAACCCCACATACAGCTGAAGGACCATCACAACACGTGTTGATATGTTAATTTTGGCACGAGAAGTGGAGTCAGTCCAGGAGTTGGACTGGAGGATCCTTGTGGGTCCCTTCCAATTCAGGATACTCTGTGATTCTCTAAAGTGACCTTTTCCTGGAGAATCAGACTGGTTTCGTCCCAGCTCCCTGCTGGCCCTAAGGCCATGGTTTGGGATGTAGGATGTTTAAAGGAGGCCTGTTTACAGAATGTGTACCAAACCTTTCTATCATAAGCTCTGCCAAGTTTCAGGAACAGAAGTTAATTTTGATTTTTACATGGAGTTTCTTGTAAGACTTTCATTGTGGCTTCTGCACACACCCCATCCAGCAGCCCACAAGGACAAAGTGCTTCTAATGTGCTGGTAAACACAGATCCCAAAGCCAGCAGAGTATGGAACATGCCTCTACTCTTCCCAGAGATTCCTCTGCCCTCTGTGGGATTCCCCACCACAGGACATCAGCCTGTGTGTTTTGGCAGGAGCATTATCAACCCCAGTGCCCTTGTGGTGCTTCTCACAGAGGAATTTACTGAGGGGAAATAAGCACTTTTGGAAGTAGAGAAGTGCAATTAATCACAATTCTGATTTTTATCTAACAGGAGATGGTTTACTTGGCTTTAAGAACTTAAAGCTTCTGTGGGTTATTAGAACATGACTAAAGAATGGTTAAACAAAGTTTGGCAGATGTGAGTGTGATTCCTCGGTAAATATGACCTCTGAAGCTTATAGTCACATGCAGTTCTAATCCCCAAAGAGGCCTGAGTTAAAAATCCAGAGGGGTGGAGGAAGAATCCATGGAGTTAACAGGCATTTTGGCATGAGAGACTGCTGGGAGGGTTTAAATACCAGCATCAGTGTGTCTGGAGCTGACACTTACCTCCCATTCTTATGTCATGTATATCTTCTGTTTTTTGAAGGCTTGGAATAGAAGATTTATGCAAGAAGTTGTTTAATACAATTGGCATCAGCAAACCAGAAGGATTTAATGCTTAAAAATGAAGCTCAAATATTTACAACCTTCCTAATGGCTTTATGTCTGTTAGGACAGAGCAGGAATTTCAGAGCTTGATGCCTTGTCACATACAGTTAAATGTATCTGTGCTGCTTCCTGTCATCCTTTTCCCATTCCTTCTTCATGAAATGGGTTATGTTAACAATAAATTAAATGCAGGTTTTTAAAATCTATGTTTATATACCTATAAATTAGATCTGACTACATCTCCACTGTACCTCTTGAAAAGCAAACAATCTCCAGTCCAGTAAACAGAGCTGGGTTTACAGGGATAAGGCGTTGCCAGAACTCTGTTTTGTATGGTCCAGCTGTGCCTTTCAGTATCTTCTTTTTCAGGATATTTTTATTCCTGTCTTCAGAGATAAAATTATGCGAAAAAGGAAATTTTGAAAAGTAGCAAGTCGAAGGGGTCTCCTTGGTCCTCAGTTTAAGGTCCACGTAGGTGCAAATATTATGCCCTGAAATTTGAGGATGAGCTGATCCTTTTGTGTCCTTCAGGGATGCAAGGGGACTTGGTCTGGCTGTGTCCTCTCAGTCCTGCAGGGAGAAAACTTGGAGAATTTGGGTGTTGGAAATAGAGGAGGGAGAAATTCCCTCCTCACTCAGTCCAGCCTCAGGCTGCTGCACATCACCCCATCATATGATCATTTTCATAACCTGCTTTAATAAGTATTATTTTCCTTTATCTTCTGCCTAAGATTCATAATCCCTCTTGCACTTTGGAGTTTTAGGGATTTAGCACAATGTCTATGGCAGCTTCACATTCAGGTCCTCACCTGGAGGCTGAGCAGAGAGGAGGGTGCAGGTAACCCCCCGAGCTGGTGGGGATGTGGGTACTGGGAATGCAGGAACTGTGTCCTGCCCTCATTTGTGAGGGTGGGCAATTTTTAATCCCAATTTATGTTCCTAAGTATTAAATGTCTGTAGGTGGTAGGGGGTGTATGTTGAGTGGAGGGAGAACAGCCTGTGGGGAGATGGATGGGATCCAGTCCTGGCAGGGCTGTCTCCTGCCTACTCCACGTGCTGGTTGTATGAGGAGGAATTTATGTGGAGAAAGTTGAGGATTTGCAGCAAATTCCCGGATTCTCACTGTTCCCTCCTTCACAGCTGCTCCAACTGTCCATTCCAACATGAGCAGGGTGAGCTGAGCTCCCATGGAAGTGTGGATGTGCCAGGGAAGCCAGTCCCCTTTCAAGCAGAGCACTAATTAATTAAAACAATAATTAATACAGCCCTGAAAGCCTTTCCCCCTTTTTTCCTCCCCTCTCTGCAGTGCACAGATGTCCTCAGGACATTCAGTGGCAGTGATGGGCATTGACTTCACCCTGAGATACTTCTACAAAGTTCTCATGGACCTGCTGCCTGTTTGTAACCAAGACGGGGGGAACAAAATCAGGTAAAGCTGTTCCTGCCAGGCCGGAAATATCTGAAGTATTTATTTTCTTTTTCTTTAACCAGATGACCCAGAGGTTCTTTCCGACTTAATTTATTCCAGGATTCTGTTACTTTCAGTGTGTGTTCTCTGATTTCGAGTAAAACTTGTGCTTGTCCTTCTCATAAAGATTATGTGGATGCTTTTGTTATTTAAGATCAAACTGCCATCAGCTAAGTAAACAGTCTGCAGGATTATAAAAGCAGAAGATAACTGATTTTTTTTTTTTTGTTATATTTAGACTTCATTGAAATTCTGGGGGGAAAAAAACACATTCTTTATTAAATGAACACACTTCCCAGTTCTTCTGTTTGTTTTAATTTTACCTATTTAGTTACTGTGAGCACGTAATAATGATACAGTATCTCTAGTTATTTTAACTGTGGTTATAAAAATACACTTTTGTTAGCTTTTCCTCAGAAATACATAGCACAGCACTAGTCAGAGGATATCTGATTTCATCTGGAGTATCTAATTTCATTCAGATCCCTGTGTGTCTTAATTGTTCCTCTCTATCCTTTTTTGAAAAATCACGTGGGGGGTGGAGTAGACTCTGGTTTGGCTCTGGAGTGATTTGATAACATGGTTTGGGCATTGTTGTTGGTTCTTTGTTTGCTTTTAAACCTTAAATTTGGGAAGGGAAGTGGTTTTCTGTCGTCCTCCCAGTTCTTTTCTGGTTTGGGTATTTTTTTGTATATTTTATGGTGTATAAGAAAAATAAACCAGGATTTCTGGTTTAGCATTCCTCCCTCCCAGTAAAAAACAAGTGATAATCAACGAGGTCAGATGCTTTATTCTGTTCCTACATTCCCTAGATGAGGAATTTTTGAGGATATTGTTCAATGTTAGACCATCCTAACGTAGATCTAATACTTCCAGCCTCTGGGTGAATGCAGGTCTTTGGGGTTTTTTAGAGTATCTCTATTAAGCTTTTTCTCTCTGCAGAGTTCTGGGGTCACCATGAGCCCAGTCATTCTCCTGCTTCACGAAGGTTTCTGGAGAGGGACACAGATCCAACATTGCTGTCCTGAGATCACACAGGAAACTAATGGGAAGAGTGAAAACAGAGAGGAAAAGTTGGGAAGGCTGAGAGTGAAGCAGGAGTGATTTATCTCCCCCTTAAATTGAATTCTGAAGAGGGAGGTCATTAAAGGGGAGTGTGAAAGCTCTGTTTAATTAGTCCCATAGTAGATTAATAAACTGTTAAAGCTTTCCAAGTTCATTATGCTTCGTTTCTTTCTGTATCTTCCCCAATCAGACAATGCACTGATGGGTTTTCCTTTCTGGTTTTAATCAGCTCCACTTACAAGCGTGATAGTCCAGGCTCACTGGAACAGTAACAGATGGAAAAGCTTCAGGGAAATACCTGACACATTCTTTAGAGACACTTTGCAGTGAATTTGTTTGATGGCCCTGTGCTTTTCATACACGGAAGCCTTTAAAAGTTCCTCCTCTGGCTGTAAGTGTAGGATCATGTTTTATTTCACCTTGTTTCTCTGAAGGGCTAATGGGGGGCTCTGTGTTCATTGTGGGCAGGTGCTTCATCATGGAGGACAGGGGGTACCTCGTGGCACATCCCACCCTCATCGATCCCAAAGGACATGCGCCTGTGGAGCAGCAGCACATCACACACAAGGTCTGGCTCCTTTTTATTCCTTTATGGGTTTATTCCCATAATTTCTAATGTCTGAGCTGCAGAGCAGCTGCTGTTTGTGTCTGATTCCAAAGGCATAAAATCCCAAAATCCCACATTTCCCACTTAGGAGCCTCTGGTAGCAAACGACATCCTGAACCACCCAAACTTCGTCAAGAAAAACCTCTGCAACAGCTTCAGCGACAGGACAGTTCAGCGGTTTTATAAATTCAATACCAGCTTAGTGGTAAGTGTGTTTTTCTATTTTATTTTGCTTTTGAATGTACTTTGGTTGGGTTGGGTTTCTTTTGGTGGAAACACAAAGCCTTGCCAGGATCAGCAGGCAGGGCTGGGAGCCAGCCTTCCGTGTGGATTGGCCTCTGCTCCCCCTCTCCAAACAGACCCAGCGCAACTGTGCTCACACGAGGAGCCCGTTGACACACAGGGCTTATGGATGTGAGCCCTGGCCAGCTGTGGTTGGTGTCTGCACAGTCTCAGCCAGCATCATGAAAATAAGGGCAATTCTCTGTTGCTGGGTGAGGATTTTCCACCAGTAATTGGGAATTTTTTGCTTTGCATCCTCTGACCTGACCTCTGGCTTCCAACTCTGACCAGTGTCACATCCTCCTGTGAGGTCTTTATTAACTTATCTTTTGGTTAGGTGTCCAAATAAATCTATTTACTGGTGCAATGTAGGTGAGCATTCACAGGGTATCATTTATGAGCCTGAATCTTGAATGTTCTATGGTCTCTGTGAATTGTGTGTGAGCCTGCTCTTGTGCTCAGCCACACTGAGGGGTCTAAACCAGAGTCTGTCATCCCTCACAGCACCACAGATCTACCCTGGCAAAGTCACTCCAGAATTATTCTAAAGATGTTAAGCTCTGTGGGAGAAGCTGCTCTTGAATTAACACCTTTCAATTATTACTGAGAGAAGGTGATGGGAAATAAGTGTCAAAAATATTTGAAAGTCATGTCAGAATACATTGATTTATGTCAGCTAGGCTTAAACATTTTCAGATAGGCTTAAACGTTTTCCCCACACTTGAAATGCAAAGTAGGAAGTGTGATATTGCAAAGGGAATTGTGGAGGATGGTGGAAAAACTTCAGACTGTGGCATGGGAAAAGGAACCAGGAATGAGTCTGATCCCAGCAGGACAGTGCTGGGGTGTAGTTTTTTATGGCACACGTGCCAGGAAGTTTTCAGCATGTGGTGGTGGTGCCTCCCTGTCACAGCAGAGCCTCTGTGGAGGTCACCCAGCCATGGCTGGTGCAGTGGGGACAGGTTGGCAAATGGTGGGAGGCAGTGAAATGTCACCTGATGATGCCACATCTTGTAATCTTCACAAGGAAATCATATTCTTTTCTATCTTCAGCAAAATCTTTTCGCCCAGTAGTACCCTGGAAGCAAAACTGAACAGGTTGATGAACAGTTTTATGAAGGTGACTCTCCCACGCATTTGTGTTTCCTTGGAAGGGAGAGAGTCTTCAGCTCCCTAAACCAATGTTTTACACCATTGACACTTTGTTCTTCCCCAGGGTGACCTGACAAACCTTGTGCATGGCAGTCACTGCTCCAAGTACAGGCTGACGAGGATCCCAGGCACCAATGCCTTCGTGGGAATCGTCAATGAGACCTGTGACTCTCTGGCTTTCTGTGCCTGCAGCATGGTGGACAGGCTCTGCCTCAACTGCCACAGGTGAGCAGGGCACGGGCAAGGAGTGGGCTGGTCCAGGAATTCACTTCTTCCCTCCTCCTTGATTCAAGGTTTACAAAAACTCATTTATTTTATAAGCTAAATCCGTGCAAAACTGAAGGCAAAATAAAGTAGTTGCTTTGCCTGTGCTCTTTGTAAAAGGCACAAAGGACTTGTCCTTGTCTAATCCTTGTCAGGTTGTCAGAGTATTTAAACTAGGGTAGTTTATTATTGAGATCACAGAATATGTGAGTTGGAAGGGACCCACAAGGATCATCCAGTCCAACCCTCAGCCCTGCCCAGGCCCATCCCCAAGAGTCACACCAGGTGCCCCAGAGGATCATTCAAATACTCCTTGAGCTCTGGCAGCCTTGGTGCTGTGACCACTGGCCTGTTCAGTGCCCAGCCAACCTCTGGGGGAAGAACTCTTTCCTGAGATCCAACCTAACCCTGCCCTGACACAACTTGAGGCCATTCCCTGGGGTCCTGTGCCTGATCCCCACAGAGCAGAGATCAGTGCCTGCCCCTCCTCTTTCCCTCAAAAGGAAGTTGGGATGTTTCAGTAGATAATGTTAAAAGACCTTGAAAAATTCAGTGGCTCGGAGGCAGTTTCCTGTGGGCCAGGCCCTTTCTTCTGGCATATTAATGTCCATGATTTTATGTGGACTGACAGAGTTTATGCTTCGGGGATCCAGGAGATTTTGCCTATGCCATCATTATGTGTTTGTTGCACTGGCAAGAACTCTAGGTCTGAGACTTGGCCAGGGGTTGCCTGTTTTTGGAATTCCAGAGGGTGGGTGACAGATCAGAGGCATTGTCATGACATTGTCCTCAGTCCCAGTGCAGAACAGAGCAATCCCTGTTCCTGGGGAAGGAGGAGGGTTACTGAACAGCCTTCTCCATGGGAACTGCTGTTCCAGAGCTGTGCCGAGGGGTTAAAATCCTGGTGCAGTGTCTGATGGTGTTCTGTGTGTTTTCTGCCCCTGAAGGATGGAACAGAACGAGTGTGAGTGTCCCTGTGAGTGCCCACTGGAGGTGAACGAGTGCACTGGCAACCTGACCAACGCTGAGAGCAGGTGAGAGCAGATGCCCAACCATGGACAGCAGGGACACCTTAATTAACAAAGCACTGCTGTGTCCTGCTGACTTACAGGTGACACAGCGTGGAACAGGCAGGTTTTTCACTATAATTAAACAGATGATATGCAATTGGTATAGGAGATGTTTTTAATTAATTGTGCTTTGCCTGCTTTTGTGATACATGGCTTTGCTTCTTGCCCCACTCCAGGAACCCAAGCTGTGAAGTCCATCAGGAGCCCATGACGTTCACAGCCATCGACCCGAGCCTGCAGGATGCCCTCCCACAGTGTATCAACACCCAGTGCAACCAGAGGACAGAGAGTGGGTAAGCTGGCCTTCCCCATGCCTCAGAACACACTGCTGTGGAAATAATCCCGTGGAAATAGCTCTTCCTTACATTTTTTAAAGAAAACAAAAAGCGAAGGTGTCCTGGTTTTAGCCAGGCAGAGTTAATTTCTCCTCAGTAGCTGTTCCAGTGCTGTGTGGATTTGGAATGAGAATGGTGTTGATAACACTCTGATGGTTTGGGTTTTGCTAAGTCGCATTTACCCCAAATCAAGGATCTTTTTCCTTTTCTCTTTTCTCTTGCCCTGCCAGTGGGAGGGTGCATAGCTGGGACAGGTGACCTGAGCTGAGCACAGGGATATTCTACACCATGGAGTGTCATGCTCTGGAAGGCGCCGAGCTGGGCTGGGAAAGGGAGGAGGGTCTGTTGTCAGCGGGTGGTGAGCAATTGCATTGTGCATCAGCTGTTTCCTTTTTATTATCATTATTATTATTTACCATAATTATTGTATTTGACTTTATTTTCAATTATTAAACTGTTCTTATCTCAACATAAAAGTTTTACTTTGATTCCCCTCCCCATTCCACTGGGGGAGTGTTGAGGGGGCTGCTGCATGGAGCTTAATTTCCTTCTGAACTTAAACCATGACAGAGGGAAATAAAAAGTATGATGCCAGAATGAGGTTCTGCTCCTGGCATTGTGTGGAGAAGTTTGAGGGCTTATTTTTGCTAGTTTGGAGCAGTCTCAAGGCGCCTGAGATGGCCAGAACATGTCGTGCTCTCACCAGACTTCCCAAATCCTTTCTTCCATCCTCCAAAGGCTGCAGAAAAAGGGTGGCCAGACTTCACCACACTGAAAAAGGTTTTATTGGAGGAGTTACAAGGAGGAGTTCTCCCTTTGCTCAGGCTGAGTGATGGAGGTAAAAAACCAAAGCAGACAGACTTGGAAGGTGCATGTTGGAGATGCAGCTTCCCTGTGTAACTTCCCTTGTGGTACTTGAGCATTTCCATGGAAGTTTTTTCTGGCTAAACATTATGTACGTGAGGGTTTTGGGATGATTTTGGTCTCCCTCTGTCTCGTGATTCCCAAGCAGGCTGAGCTTTGCAAAGGAGAGGTGTTGGACTGGAAAGTAACTGTGTCTTCTTTGGTTTCTAATGTTCAGGGATTGCTTTGGAGTGTTGGACTGTGAGTGGTGTATGGTGGACAGCGATGGGAAGACCCACCTGGACAAGTCCTACTGTGCCCCTCAGAAGGAGTGTTTTGGTGGCATTGTGGGAGCCAAGAGCCCGTACGTGGATGACTTGGGAGCAATAGGTAACTTGGCCTTTCTAAGCAGGTGCTGCCTTTAGCTGCTTGTATTCCATAACGCACACTGTCAGTGTCAGAACACGCTTCACATGACATTTATCTCTTAGGCCAGTGGTAAATCAGCAGAAAAAATGCATCAAGCAGTAAAGAAGCAGCATCAGGCCTTTTGTTGGTGTTATATTTTTGAAAATACTGATGTGTAGCTATAGGTGCCTGTCTTTAGGATGTATCTTGTAAGATGTACCCTCTCTGAATTTCTTCTCCTATTCCACATGTGTGCAGTCAAGCACCCAGAAAGCCTTTCAGAGCTTCTCTAGTCTTTCCTGCTGTTGATTTAAACCTTGTGCAGAGCATTTATAGTGGGGTTTATTTTTCTCTGTTTTGACCCTTTTGCTTTAGGAGATGAAGTCATCACTCTGAACATGATCAAGAGTGCCCCAGTGGGCCCAGTGGCTGGGGGCATTATGGGCTGCATCATGGTGCTCGTCCTGGCCGTGTACGCGTACCGGCACCAGATCCACCGCCGGAGCCACCAGCACATGTCCCCTCTGGCTGCCCAGGGTGAGCACTCAGGAGCACAAATAGCAGGCTGGGAATTGAAAAAAACCCACCCAAAAAGCAATCCCAAAGCTCTCCCCTTGCTTTTGGTTTGATGTTCCACTCCGTTTTATTTCATTTCTGGAGCCAAGCCAGGCCTGGCCCTGGGTGCTGTGTATTGCTGCCCTCTCCTGGGTGCAGCCAGATCTGCTGCTGCCTGAGGAGTGCCCAAAGCCCTCAACACACAGTTCTGCTCAGGGAGATAAGTTAAGCTTCTTCCAGATCTCAAATGCTAATCCCAGCTTCCCAGCTCTCTGTGCCTTGTCACAGCAGACCCTTGCACATGTTTAGTTCTGCCCAACAGTGCTGCTTTGGGGAGTGACACAGTTTTCACTCCCTTTTGCTTGGCCTGTTTGGGATGTGTCTTTTTTCACTTGTGTCTCCTGCTTCCGGTCCATGATGCTGATGGAATGTCTGTGCATAGATACATAAAACCACTGAAGTCTGAGAGACAAAACTGGGTTGGGAGAAGGGATATTGGTGGAAAGATAAAGATATAGGGGTGAGAAGACCTCCCTGCAAGTGTCGAAGGCCAGGTTGGACGGGGCTTGGAGCAAGCTGGTCAAGTGGAAGGTGTCCCTGCCTAAGGCAGGGCGTTGGAAGGAGGTGATCTTTAAGGTCTCTCCCAACCCAAACCGTTTTGTGATTCTAAGTGTGATCAGGGCTAATTACTTCTATATTTGATTATACCCCAGCTCTGTTTTAAATCAGAGAATTTCAGAACTTCAGAGCTGGTTCCTCTCAGGGGGAGGTGAGGTGTGGCATTTTCCTGGTATTCCCAGCCCTATCTGTGTTGGAAGAAGAGCACCCCCAGCTCAGACCATCTCTTCATACACAAAGTGCTCCCACTCTGTTGCTGGGGTGACAGCTGGTAGTAAGGTGATCCAAAATTTTTCTCTTAACAGTTGCATTTTTCTGTTTGTAATGGTGTGTAGAAATGTCAGTGCGTATGTCCAACCTGGAAAATGATAGGGACGAGAGGGACGATGACAGCCATGAAGACAGAGGAATCAGTAAGTACCAAACCACTGTGCTTTAAAAAAATGTTAAACTAAATGAGCCATTTGTTTTTTAATACTCTAGAATGAAAAATGTGTGAGGAAGCCCTGTAACATCCAGTGTACCTTTAATCTCTTGCTGAAAAATTACATTTTTTTCTCCATTATGTGTGGAGGAGCTTTGCCCCTTACACCCCCTGGTCATGACCACTTCCAGAAATAGCTCTGATCAGCTTAAAAATTGCCATTGTGACAGCACAGGGCTGGAAAACTCCTCTCCTTGTTCAGCCTTGGAAAGCAGAAGCCAAGTCTGGCAAGTATGGCCAACAAACCTGGCAGTAAATCCTCTTTGCATTGATGTGGGATGCCCAAAGTTCTTTGCCGTTCAGTCAAAATGACACTTTACATGATCCTGGTGTACTGTAAGCTGAGCTGGTCTACCTGAACTCCAGGAGAGCTCCAGGGTCAGACCAGATTCCTCTCTCTGGGCCCTCACTAAAACAATACTCAAGATTTGAAACTGTGTCAACGCTCAAAGACAGAAAAATAAGGATTCTGAGCTTCATGGCTTGCATCTACTGCTTCTCTGTGTCCCTTTTAGTTTTGTTTTGAGTCAGCTCTCAGTGCTGTCACAGGTTCTTAAGCATTGGCACAGTAATTCTCTAAATTCTGTTCATCGAAGGGGAATGAGTTTGACTAGATCTTGATCTATTCCACATTTAAACACCACTCTTTACTCCTCCTCTGTCAGTGACCAGGGACAGGACCCAAGGGAATGGCCTCAAGTTATGTCAGGGCAGGTTTAGGTTGGATCTTAGAAAAAGGTTCTTCCCCCAGAGGGTGGTTGGGCACTGAACGGGCTCCCCAGGGCAGTGGGCACAGCACCAAGGCTGCCAGAGCTCCAGGAGTGTTTGGATGGTCCTCTGGGGCACCTGGAGTGACTCTTGGGGATGGGCCTGTGTTGGACTGGATGGTCCTTGTGGGACCCTTCCAGCTCAGCAGATTCTGTGATTCTTCTAAGAAGTACTGGAGAAGAATTAGTTACAGGAAGCGTGTTCCCTGTTCAGTAAGCCCCTTGGTTTACGCCCGGCTGTGTTGGTGTCTCTGCAGTCAGCAACACGCGGTTCATCGCGGCGGTGATCGAGCGCCACGCGCACAGCCCCGAGCGCCGGCGACGCTACTGGGGCCGATCCGGCACCGAGAGCGACCACGGTAAGGCCTTGGATCACTGCCCTGGCCCCACAGAAGTCTCTGGGGTGACCTGGGTTCCTTCGGGTGTCTGGCACATTGCAGAAAAGGCAGCCAAAACTCAAACCAAACAAAAACCTTTCTGCCTCGTTGCTTCACAGTTAAACAGTTCTGACACTTGGTCTGTTCAGCCCAGAGAAGAGACGGTTCTGTGGAGACCTCACAGCTCCTTCCAGTATCTGCAGGGGCTACAGGGAAGCTGGAGAGGGAACCTTTATCAGGAACTGTAGTGACAGGACAAGGGGAATGGCACAGGTTGCCCAGAGAACTGTGGCTGCCCCATCCCTGGAAGTGTCCAAGGCCAGGTTGGACTGGGCTTGGTGCAACCTGGGATAGTGGAAGATGTCTCTGCCTTTGGTAGGGGGATGGAATGAGATGAGCTTTAAGGTCCTTTCCAACCCAGTTCATTCCATGATTCCAAGATCTTCCAGCACCTTTAAGCAAATACTGATCACCATTAGGTTCAGGGAGTTTGGGTATGTCCCTGATGCCCTGAGACTAAGTCTCTTTAAATCTGGAAAGCTGTTAGAAGGATGTAATGCTGTTGATTCGTGAGGAGGCTTAACAGAAATTAAGAGGAGGGTTAGACAAGTCTGCACAGCTGTCAGCTCTAGCTGGGAGCCATAGTGGCTGGGGATGTGACAGCAGACCTGTTCCAGTATTAAACAGTGGTCGCACTAATGGAATTGCTGAGGGACCGGAAATCTAAAGGCCAGAGCCTTGGAATGTGGATGAACAGATGTCTCCGAGACAATCTTGCTGTAGGAGGAATTACCCTGGATTTGGGGCCAGATTACCTGTGGTGAGGCAGATTTGCCAGATTAATGCTCCCTTTGCTCCGTTTCTTGCAGCCCTAGGAAATCCTGCCCATCTTTTAGTCCTCCTGTCAGGGTCAGCAGGGGAACTGTCCTACCTCCATCTGAAATGTGCGCCGCTATTTTTAGGTCCTGTAATTCCATCTTCTTCAAAGGGCTGCCCAGTCTCCTTCCTCAGTTCCTCCCTGCCAGTTAGAAGCCATGACTCAGAGCATGGGAAATGAGAGCCAGCTTTGGGTGCTCAGCCTGCTATTTTTAACATACTTCTTTTAGGTGTCTCCAGCTGAAAACCTGACCAAGATGCTCAGAAGCACCAGTGGTTGCTCAGTTTTTGCAAAGGATTATTTTTCTAATTAAAGCAAGATATATTTCCGTTTAAATTGCATTTGTGTGTTTCTGCATTTAGAGATACTGAGGTGGATTTGTTTGTACTGCAGGCTGGAAATAGCTGGTTTCAGTGATAAATCCAAATCTCCCAGTAACTTGAAGCACCTGTTTAAAAGGAAAGGGACCTGTTAGGAAACAGCTTCCTGGCTGAGCCTGCAAGGGTTAGCTGTTAGCTGCCTTTCCAGTGACATCATTTCCTTAGGATATCCCAGGGAATGGATGTCTTACCACTCCTGATCTGTTTCTTTTAACTTTTTAGACTCCAGTAGCAGATATTTTAGCCAAAAGAGAACCCTGAGTTAATTGCACCACGTGCATGAGTTCAGCTGGAAATGTCAGTACAGTTTGGCTTAATGGACCTGGTGTTTGAAACCCTTCGCAGGAGGATGCCATAGATTTCCTTAAGTATGGAAAGCCTCCCCAGCATGAAACACACGTGCTTAGTTTTTGCAAACAGACCTCACAGGTGAAAGGTGCTCTCATCCTTTTAAACATTAAATACTAAGATTATAAAACACAATGATGTGAAGAGATTTTGCTGCTAGTAATCCAGGACAGGTGTAGATGGTAGGAACAGAGGTGTGTGGGAGTGGATCCCACCTGTTTCTTGTCTGTTTAAAAATCCAGGTAATATCATAACAGATTTTTTGGGGTGGTGTCTTATGTTTTGGTTTTGAAATCGGTGCCAACAATTCTGCAGTAACAAACTGCTGAACACATGGTTCTTTTTACTGTTTGGGGTGGTACAGACCCAAGTTTATAACCAAAGATGGTGGCAGGGAAAGGGATCCATTATAGACTTACAGGAGGGGAAGGTTTTGGTTTTGTTTTTCTATTTATTAAGGAAAGTAGTTTTTTTCTCTCTGTAAAGCACTCTGTATCTGGTTCCATGAAGGGTGCAGCAGTCAGACCTTTCAGTGTTGCTTTTAACCCTCCGTGCTGCTGGTTCATTTCCTTAGGCTACAGCACGATGAGCCCTCAGGAGGACAGCGAGAACCCTCCTTGCAACAACGACCCGCTGTCGGCCGGCGTTGACGTCGGGAACCACGACGAAGACCTGGATCTGGACACCCCCCCTCAGACAGCCGCCCTGCTGAGCCACAAGTTCCACCACTACCGGTTGCACCACCCAACCCTCCACCACAGCCACCACCTGCAGGCCGCGGTCACGGTACACACTGTGGATGCCGAGTGCTGATGGCCGACGGCGCGAGGGACGGGACCGCTGAGCAGCTCGGGGGCTGTGCTGCTCCCCTGGGACAACTTTGCTGACTTGCCCAGTAAAATAAGGCATCAGAGCTTTACATTTTTATAAATGTAAGGTTGGCTCTCAACTGGAGTCGTGCTTGATGAATGGACCTGCCAAAACATTGAATGGAATGGAGCAGGAGGCATGTTAGACCTCCAGGAGCGGGGCCGCGAGTTTATACAGCAGCTGGAGCTTTGTGCTGAGCCAAGAGGAGAGAGAGAGAGAGCTTAAAAGAGCCAGAGATGATTCGGTTTCCTTAACTGGAAGAGCAGAAATCTGTGCAGCTGAAGGCTACAGAAGTGCCAGACAGAGCGGGGGGAGGGCTGTTGGTTTCTCCGTGCATGGAAAGTTCCCTGCTCCAACATTGCTGTATGGAACCTGGGACAATGCATCTCAAGATTTTTAAGTAAAGGATTATTTTTCTACTATTTATTGAACTTGAAACTTTGGGGGGAGGGAGGGGAGAAAACATGTTAGCAATTCTCAACAAGCACCACATGCATCCTGTGATGGTGAAGTGGTTCTTCTAAAGGAGACACATCTGTTCCTTATTAGCTGATGTTCATCCAGTGCCCCACTCTGCAATGGGAAAATGAAGAAGTCCTTTCTGACTCGGTGTTTACATTAGGAATGCTTTCTTTTCCACAATGGTTTTCTGTAAATATTCCAACCTGATTCTTATTACAGTATTGTCTTCCGATTTGCAGAGGAGAAATCCTGTACTCCATTACTAAAATTCTAAGAGTTCTGCCCATAAACCTCTCCAGCTTTACCTCTTTGATCATCCTTAAAGGATTCCTGTGTGGAAGTAATAAAGAATTTATTTAGCATTAGTTGCCAGATAATCCCAGATGGAATCTGTGCCATTCTCCTGTTTCTTTAGGACACTGTTGAGACCAGAAGTAGGGATAAACCAGTGTTTTGAAAAACTTGGGTTACTGTGGAAGAAATCTTGAAATCATCATGAGAAGCTGCTGCTGCTGCTGTTTGTCTGGAATTTTAACATTGCTTGGTAATTCAAACAAAGATTAATCAATGTCTACAACACAGGGCATCGTAATTATGAATTAGTTTGAAATCAGTGTTGTATTTTAGACTCACATTTTGTGATTATGAGGATATAAAAACACTCTTGCACTGTGCATATGATAAACATCCATTTATATGTAGGGTTTTTTTTAAAATCACTTGTTTTAATTAATATGGTACTTAATACTGTATTATGTAAAAATTGGTTCTTAAACAGTACAGTAAAATAACTATATGTGTGATACCAGGATACCCCTTTATACTATGTATAAAATTAAAATCTCTAGTGAAATAAACTGTATATAAAGTATAGATCTGTGAATAAGCGACTACACGGAAATGATTCTGTCTCAGTTTCTTTTTCTGGCTGAAAAAGTGCTGTAACAGGACTGAAAATTCACTCAGGTTCCTCTGCTTTTACCAACAGCCTTGAGAGATCTAAACTTTATATATAAATGACAATATTGATGTAAGTTTTAAAGCCTTTTTTTTTTAGCCTGTTGGTCATTATTTGGAAAGTGAACATTTCTGGAAGTGGTCAGCCACTGCACAGACTCACCAAAGCCAAGAATTTCAGGGGTTCCTTCTCTTACCCGCTCCTGAAAACTTGGTGGCTCTGGATTTGCCATTCTGTGTTTGCGTAGGATTGGGTGGAGGCTTTTTGCTGACCAGGCAGGTGCAGAAATCTATTGAGCACTGCTTTGTGCTCTCAGAGCTCTGCATCTGATGCCCTGTGTGTCAGTCTCTAGACCCAGCTTGCTAGAATTTCTAATTTCTAACGAGTTCTAGTTGTTCATTTTTATGTCCAAAATCGTGCTGGATGGTGGATAATGGACAGATTGGCTGTTTTGTCAGGCTTGCCTTCAGAGGAAAATGCATGATTTTAATCTTGCTGCTAGACAAAGAACAACAAACACAGCCAGGAAGCAGAATGTTTAAGCATGAAGGGAAGATTGCTTTCAGCACAGAAACTGTTCACTTCTGTCTGAGTTTTAATACGAGTTCGAGTGAAACATCAAACAAGATGCTTTGTGGATTCTTTTTGTCCTGTAGAACTCATAAAGGTGTTCTCACTAAAATTCAGGGATAAATCAGGGAAGTTCTAGCAAGGACATTATTTGTTCAGCTCTATGAACCACAGGAGGTGAAATTCAGCCCAAAGCTGTTCCCACACCACTGAAGTGTCTGTGGCAGGTGAAGCCCAATTTAAGTTGTATTTTGCCCCTCTACAAACAGATGAAGGAGTTTCACTCTGCAGCTGAAGTTCTTGAACTTAAGTATTTGCTCCCCAGTTGCAATTTATGTCATGCATAGAAAGTACAAACTGAGAGAAAGAAGAACACACCTTTGGCTTGGTCTGTTCCAATGCTGATGTTGATTCCAACCAGGTAAGGCTGTGGAGCACGTTCATAGTGAGAAACAGGTCATTAAGTCCAGCTGTAATTAAACTGCACTGTTAAATGTATATGTACAACATGTGTTTGTTCATCCACACTGGCATATTCTCTGCTATGTTTTCTAGTGGGACAAATCATTTTTGACTGAAAAGTATCAGAAATATTATCAATAAGGATGGACTTGGTGATCCTGGTGTGTCCCTTCCTACTCAGAATATTCTGTGACTCTCTACACTGGAAAATGGCGTAATATTAATTACTTTAGCTACAATACTGTATCAGTGGAGTTATTTTTTGATGGTTCTTTACATTCCATGCCAGCAGAAGATGCTTGCAGGGTTCTGTTGCAGCTCTGCCAGAAATGCAGTAGATTGCAGAACCTCTTGGAAATCACAGCAATAAACTCCCTCCTGCTTTTGCCTTAAAAGCTTTTCTGGAGCTGCTCCTTGCTGCTATTTGGTCACTTTTCCTCTAGGACGTACAAATTTGATCTGAGGGGTCTGGACAACCGTGCTTAAACTTGAAGGGATAAGAAGAGCCAAAGCTCTTGCTGTTAAAGAGTAATTACAGGGGAAACTCTGATTTAGAGGTGTGCCAAATCCCAGCTCCAAATGCTGACAGCTGACCTTGTCCCAGCAGGAATAAATGAAATGCTGGGAAATATATGATTGTTCATTTAAACCAAAACCTGATAATGGATGTAATTAGCTTTATAAGAAGCTGCATCATAGCTCTTCATTTTTATTGCTTGTGTTGCTGCCATGGCCTTCCCTCCCCATCATTATTTTACTGTGTTGACTGAGGAGCAAGATCATAAAACAAGCAGTTAAACCCTGAATCTTCCTTCCCTATAACTGTTCAGACTTTATAACCATTAATTTTCCACTTATTTCATTTTTGCAGCATAGTTGTAATAATTTCCTGCAGGTTTTCTCTCATTCTTATAGGAAAAAAAGGTTCTTTTGAAATGAAAACAAGCATTGCCTTTGGTTTGTGTTCATTAATGTTAAATTGACTCGATGCTTTCCGTATTTGAGCACTGAAAGTGTATTGATTTTTCCCCTATCCAAGTAACCTGCTGCCTGCCCATGGAGAAGCTGTTTCTATGGGCTGAATACATTGCTTGGAAATGGATTGAGAGGACTTGATCATTTGAGATGATTTTTTATTTGTTTATGCCCTTGCCTGGATAAAAAGTGTGATTTGGAAAGACGAGTCTGTTACAAATTGCCCATGAACATTTTATTAGGCCACTTAAGCCATGAAATATTATCTTTACCCTTGCCCTTGGCAAAGAGAGAGAGGATGGATGAGAATTCACGAGAGGTTCACATGCAGCGGGAGTTGTGACTATAACTGGTCAAAAGGAGATCTCGGGCTTTCAAAGGCTTTATTCTCTAAAGTGACCCAGAAATCGGGATGAGGAGAGTAAGTGCATTTGTCAGAGGACAAATTATGAGAGTAAACTGGCAGCAAATATGGAAAAGGGAGAAAAAAATAGGATGCAAAAGTCCTGGATCAAGTTGAGAGAGTCCAGGTAATCCAAAAGGCTGTTTGCAAGTGCAAAGATTAATTTGCAGTGTTCATAGCTCTTGGCTACCCATTTCGTTTGTTTTTAAAAGAGAATTCGAGCTATGGCTGGGATTTTCAAAGGAGCCTGCACTGGGCTGTTAGTGATGTTTGGAATATTAATTCCCACAGCAGTTAACTCAGTAACCGTTGCGTTGTTTTGCTGTACAAACCCCCCTTTGCCAGGCACCCAAACTGTGAGAAGAGAACATAAGTGCCATAGAATATTTCATATTCCTTATTTGCAGCCCTCTGGCGTGATGAGAGGTAATTATTTTCTCTGCTTTGTGCTCTGAACTGAGTCACGGAAGGACCTTGGCCCAGAAGGGCTGGTGTTCCTGAAGCCAAGTCTGCAGTGGAATTCTGACACTCAAGTCCAAGAGTGAAGTCCTCCAAGCCCTGCCTCGTTAGTGAGGTGCCAAACACAACCGTGTGAGTGCCAGAGCCTGCGCAGAACCAGTTCCACCTCGGGAGAAGAGCCCCAAGGAACAGAACCCCACTTTGGAACAGCAGTGGTTTGAGCAGAACAGAAGCAGGAATATGATGGCAGAGGTGGAATGTCTTAGATCTGGAAGTTTCCATCTTCAGCTCAGAGTGGCCTCATCTAAATGCTGTGGAAAAATTCACTGTTATCCATGGGCCAATTTCCTTGGTGGCAGCAATGGATGGGAACTAGAAGCCGTCAGGAACAATCCTTCTTGGCTCTGGTTTATTGTCAATTTTTATAGCTGACACTATAGCTGACACTGGCAATCCCACCAGGTTCCTGGAGCAAGTGTTCTCTGCTGTGATTGTCTCTGATGGAACAACAGGATTGATAGCAGGGAAGAGAAACTGTTGACCAAAAAGCCAGGGCAGAAACCTTCTACCCCACCCCTCACCTGGCGGGAGTGCCACAGCCGCTCCACGGACAAAGGGAACAACCTCGGCCTCCAAAACTGTCGAGTCAGCAGTTTTCACAAGCAGTTTGCATGAAAAAAGGGACAGAATCACAGAATATTTTGAGTTGGAAGGGACCCCACACGGATCATCGAGTCCAAACCTCAGCCCTGCACAGGCCCATCCCTAAGAGTCACACCAGGTGCCCAGAGGATCATCCAAACACTCCTGGAGCTCTGGCAGCCTTGGTGCTGTGCCCACTGCCCTGGGGAGCCTGTTCAGTGCCCAACCACCCCCTGGGGGAAGAACCTTTTCCTGACACCCAACCCAATCCTGCCCTGACACAACTTGAGACCGTTCCCTGGGGTCCTGTCCCTGGTCCCCACAGAGAACACAGAAAGGGGTTTGCCACATTCTTGTAAAACTGGTGGTCTGTCTCTCCTCTAAACCCAGGCACTGTTGCACCACTTGAACAACTGGCTTAGACTGCCAAGTATTTCCAGTTTGGCCAACACTAATGGATTTTTCTAATTTTAAAACTCTTCCACTGCACTCAGAGGTAATGAAACCAGGCAGACACCCCAAGATGAGCTGGCACCGAGAACAGGAAACTGGGAATGCATTCAAATAGTTCTAACACACTTGTTTTCACTTTTCCAACATTCTGACACTTCGATCCATTTGCTCCCAGTATCAGTTATCTTGCCATAATGTATGCAAATCACATGCCACTGGGTGAGATTAAAGGTTGAGTAATTAAACAGCATGATCTAATTGCTGCAAATAATAATAACCTCGTTAAGTGTGTTTATTTCCATTGCAGCAGAACCAAGGAAATCTCCAAAAACAAGGCAAAATGGGTTGCTGCCATAACCTCAGCCAGGGAAACCTGAAAACAGGAAGGGGATGGATTTATTTTGCTCCCATGACCATGGAGAAGTCAGATGCTTCAGTGTGTGTGTCTATGGCAGAAAGGCATACTGGATGACAGTCTCTATGGAAACCTTTTTGTAACTGAATGGCAGAGCATTTGAAAATCTCATAATTTTTTTGGGACAGTTTCACTCGCGTTCCTTCCTTTAGGCCAGTTTTTCCATATTTAACAAGTTTTCCCGTATTTAATAAGTTACAGCAGTTTTAAGGACAAAATATGGTGGGGCTGTTTGAAATTCCAACCTCTGCTGGCAGGGATAAATCGTGGACTGGTTTATCTTATCCAAACTAATTGCTGCTCACTCCCAGGACATCCCAGCTACTCAGTTAATCACAGCAAATTTTATAATTAGCCAGATCCAAGGAGTTGTAAATGAGATAGTAATTGAGATGTATTGATTTACCCTAAGGAATGCTTTAACCCACTGTTATAATTTCCCTGTATTTTAATGTGAAATGATTTTACAACTCCCTATGAACTATTACTACCAGTTTCCATTTCCTAGAAAATTAGCCCTTTTAGGGAATCTGAGACAGAATGGCTTGAAATTATCCTTTGCAGCACATTATTGGGCTGGCCAAAAAAATACTCTGAGTAGGAATGTGGGGCTGTACTTGCTTTTGCCAGAAATCCAAGTAACATTTTAATTTTTTTGAAATAGCAAAATTGCCAAAATGCACTTTGTGCCAATAAGTTATGACTAAATTTGAAGTTAAATGAGGAAAAATAAAGCCTATGAGGGAAGAATGGTGATTTAAAGCAGGGAGAGCATTGATTTAGGAGAAAGAACCCAGAGGTTCCCCTGGGTCATTTACTGAAGGGAACTGTACTTAAAATATTTGTTTGATCTTCTTTTCCTTTGTTCTTCCAGTTGTTATTCAAGAATTTGGCTTCGATTTGTGGTGGTTTGTTTTAATATTCACTCTAATTTTGCTGCCTTTAAATACAACCACACAGATTTGCTAATGATGCATTAGGCAACAAAGGTCATAAATTCTACAGCAAAGACCACGAGTCCCAAAATAGCCCATTACAGTATGGCCCAGTGTAATGATTTCCTTGGAATAGTTACTCACTTTGCAAGTTATAGCTCTTACCTCCTCCATTTCTTTATTATTTACTCACAGACCACTGAGTTACAGGATGGAACCTGAGGAGAAGTTCCCAACCAGGCTGGTCTTGAGATAATCCATCATTCCTAACACTTAGGAGCAGTGTTACAGTGAATTAAAAGGCATCAGGTTCCACTTAAAAAGAAAATGTTTGGCTCTGGGTAATCACTTGATGTGCTTTTGTGCCTGTATGGAGGAAAATTGCAGGAGTAAAGAAGCATCCCATGTTTGGGCATGTTACTGCACTATGCAATGGTGCACTGAGATGCCAAATGTATTGAAATTTGCTGGGAAAATGGGCAAAGGAACTTGTTTTGGCACCTCTGGTGTATGTTGGATATGCATTTGTGAGATGATTGAGCATCTGGAGGATCATCACCCAACTAATTACTGGTGTTGACAAGTGAATCTACATCTGTTGGGTTCAAAATTTCAGTGTCTTAATGAAACAAAAGGAGCAGCTGGAGCAGGAAACAGTGGGCACAGTATAAAGAGAATGGGATTGTTTATGTTTTGTTGACATGAAGTGGTGCTGGTAATCCATTATTTTTATGGAATATGCAGCAACCGATGGATTCCACACCCTCACTGCAGGAAAAACCAATCCACGTGGTTTCAAATTATATAAAATTGTTTAATTTCTCTTTCATATAAGCAATCACTTACCTAAAGAGCTCACAGATACATTCCCTGTATTTCAAATATGTGGGAACATCAGGCGAGTCTTAGATCCAGCAGATGTTCTCAGTTTTTGGCTTTTATTTTATCTGTGCAGATCTGAACTTTTGAAGACAGAATCATAGAAACCGAGACTGGTTTGGGTTGGGAGGGACCTTAAAGCTCATCTTGTTCCACCGCCTGCCATGGGCAGGAACACCTTCCACTAGACCAACCTGGACAATGATGCCTTTAATTCCAAAAAAACATTTGTGACACAACTCTAACATACTCATTCCATAAAAATTTATTTTTATATATATATATATATATATATATGGCTTTTATGACTTCAAGGCTGCAGAAGCAGGAAGAAATTAATCTTCAGCTTACAAGAGCTGTAAGAGCAACTGCTGTGGATGGGTATGTTACTCTTAATTAACAAGGAATTTAGTGAATTAAATTAAATTACTGCAAAGTGGCTTATCTGTGTAACAGCATCAGGTCAGTAGCACAGCTAAAGTTACACTTGCAGAGCACTGGACTGTTCTGCTACTTTTTTAATAGTGCCTTTTTGTTTTGCTCTTCTCAGGTGCAGCTCTTTTTTTTGGAGACCTGCATTTCATCCTGAGTCCCACCATCAGGGAAAAGGAATCCCTTGAACAGAAGCTTGTCAGCTGGCAATTTCTTTAATAATACACCAAAAAGTACTTTGCTTATTGTTTGCTCAATAGTTTTAAATGAATTTTAGAAGTAATGAAGGTCCAAGATGCTTAATAGTCTTAACTTGCTTTGGTTTGGGCTAAAGCAGTTTCTAAAAAACACTTATTTGGTGGAGGTTTTTAATCTGCAACTGATAATCATGTCTTTGAAATGGCACTTTAAACCTAATCAAGAATTATCTTTCGGAATTAGATTTTCTTGATAAGAACTTAGTCACATACACTCAGTTTAACTCCGAGGTTTTTTCCAACTTCCTTTTCAAGACTTATTTTTCAGGTCTGGATTCTCTTTTGCCTGTTCTTTATGGTGTCTAAAAATGGATACAAGTATTTAAATTATTTTTTATTCCTTACAGCAATGATGACACCATTAAGAGCTAAATTTACTGTGTTGTAAATGACAAGCTAGTAACTGTGCTAAAGGAGAAATGGATTTTCCAACAGAACAACCTATTTTATTTTTTAAAGGGAGTGCTGACTAACAGACAGAAATGTTTCTACAGACGTAGATGGGAAGACTTATTTTATAGTGATTCCCAGGAATATTGCCCTTCTCTTGGGACACTGGGCTCCTTTTCATCACAGGTCACAGCCCTGTGCCTGCCCAGCCACCAGGACATGGGGCTGTGCCACACGAGGGGGACTTGGGCCACCAGGTGTTGGTTTACTCATTTTGATGGATTTTAATTAGTTTGGTACGTTCTGATGAAGAATAAAATTAGGACAAGATCATCTTGGGCCATTGTGCCTCCTGACCTCTGATGGAGCACTTGGGTTCATTTGGGATTTGAGGTTGGACTCCATGATCTCAGAGGTCTTCTCCAACCTAACTGATTCTGTAGGATCTGCTCAATTTGGTTGTAAATCTGTATTTCCGTCCTTCAGGTGGATCAGTACCTAAGGAAGGTGTCAGTGATGGGGATTTGGGGCACGAGTCCTGCTGGGTGAGGTGACCCAGGTTGAGCCTCAGTGAGGGAGAAGGACAGTGCCCTGGCCTTGGCCTCCATCAGGATGGATCTTAGGGCAATTCCCCTCATAACAGAGCCCCAACATTCCTCCAGAGCATTTGAGTTGTTCCCTAAAATCCATCTGGAGACGTGTTACTGTGGGGGTGGAATGAAGAGAAGGTCCTGGTGGACAACCAGCTGCCCCTGAGCCAGCAGTGTGTCCTGGGGGCCAAGGAGGCCAACAGAATCCTGGAGTGCATAAGGAAGAGCATTGGCAGCAGGTCAGGGAGGGGATCCTGCCCTCTGCTCAGCCCAGTGAGGCACATCTGGAGTGTTGTGTCCAGCTCTGGGCTCCTCAGGACAGGGTGGACATGGAGCTCCTGGAGCGGATCCAGAGGAGGCTACAGAGATGAAGGGTCTGGAGCATGTCTGTGATGAGGAAAGGCTGAGGGAGCTGGGGCTGTTCAGCCTCGAGAAAAGAAATTGAGAGGGGACCTCATTAATGTGTATAAATACCTAAAGGGAGGTGTCAGAAGATGGACCAGGCTCTGCTCGGTGCTGCCCAGCAACAGGAGGAGGAGGGGCAGAAACTGATGCCCAGGAAGTTCCACCTGGACATGAGGAAGAAGTTCTTTGCTATGCAGTGACTGAGCACTGACCAGATTGTCCAGAGAGGGTGTGGAGTCTCCCTCACTGGAGATATTGCAGAACCCTCTGGACACAGTCCCGTGCCGTGTGCTCTG
>VXAY01006780.1:1706891-1787300 GCA_013399855.1 Oxyruncus cristatus | reverse complement strand
GCTGCCGCTGCTCCCCGTGGGGCTCGTGGGCTGCGAGTCCCGCCGGCGCTTCCCGGCGCGGGCTGTGCCGGGGCTTTGTTACCGCCGGGGGCTGCTGGGAGCGGCTCCGGCTCGGGATCCGCTGCCCACACCGGGGGGCGACGCCGGGCTGGCCGGGCACGACCCGCCGGGGAGAGCCGAGTCCGCGCCTCGGGGCGTGGGGGAGCGACCCCGCGGTGCTCGGTGCTCGGTGCTCGGTGTGGGGCGGGCCGGGTAACGGAGCACCTGCGGCCGCCAGGTAGGGCAGTGCAGCGCGGCCGCTCGCTGTGCGAGAGCGATGTGAAAACCTTAAAGCTTGCCTTTTTTTTTTTTCTTCCTTCCCTCCTTTTTTCATTTTCTCCCCCCACCCCCCCATGGTGAGCCGAGCCGAACCATGTGTAGTCAGGGAAAGCCGTTTTCCGCAGTCTGATGGTGGTTTAGGAAAATTCCGTTCGAGTTACTGCTGTCCGTAGGAGAAGATCGCTGAACTCTTCAACCGAGTGCTGTGAGTCAGATGTTGAGGTGATTTAGCTGCACAGTCACTTTACCAGCTCCAAATACACAACTTGATGCACAAGTATATATAAAAAAAAAAGTAAGTGCAGCTTTTGTTCTGATCTGCTCCTCGTGTCTCTCCCTGCTCTCCAAAGCACAGGTGGTTTTCCTACCTGCGGGTAAGAGCAGCACGTGCAGACTATCGATTTCTCCATAACTCCGGGAGAAAAGGACTATTCATATGGGAGAAAATCTTTCAACATTGGTGTAATCCAACCCACAGCACCCAGCTTGCACTTACTGATGTTTAGTTCTCTGGCCGTGCTGGAGTGTGGTGGTAGGTGGTGAGAGCTTTAGGTTATGACAGTTTTGTTAGGATGTTTTAGGCACCTCTATTTATAGCAGCCTAATGACCTGATCAATAGCAAACTCACAACGTGGAGAACCCTGATAATCTTCATCGTCTCTGTAAGAAGCCGTTGCGTGTCATGGTGTTGACAGAGAGGACTTACTGATGTGTCACCAGATGCTTGCTGGGGATATTCAGGGCAGGATCACTCTGTGACATTCCAGAAGTTCTGTTACTTGTTCCCATTGTGCACAGAAGGTACTTCATGGGTTGGTTAAAGGCACGTCTCACCTGTATGGAAGTCGCTGAGTTTGGCATTGCTTCGTCAGACAAAGAAATACCAACATTCAGATCAAATTTGCCAGCCGTGTGGTTTTCTGGAAGTTTCCTGTTTTGTTCTGGTGACTTAAAAGCAGCATTTCAATGTCTTTTTCTACAAATGTAAGGTTCTAATGTTGCCTTGTAGAACAGTACCACCATGTACAGATCCTGAAATACAGTTTAAAAGATGTCATTTTAATTTTTAACATTGTTGAGAGACTGGTGTTGGCACATAAAGGCAGAAGAGTTGTGCTGTAGCGAGAAAGTTTCTGTCTTGGAGCAGTTTTGGGAATGAGAGGTATGTTTGTGATCAGGCACGTTAAGTCTACCTGTGTGTTTGGCTGTCATGCGTTTCCAAAAATTACCATGAAATTTAACACTTCTTATTGTGAATTAACATCCTTGGTAAACATTGTTTTGTCTTCTATTTTCTTCTGGAAATGGTTGGTGAACCAAGTAAAAATCAGTTAAACTATTTCTGACCTGGCCAGTTTATTCACCGTCAGGAGGGAGATGAGCATGGTTGAAATGCAGCCAAGTCTCCCAGAATAGGTTTTCATAAATGTAACTATTCATCTCTAATCCTTGGGGTGTTGGCTTTGCTGCCATTCGTTGTTATGTGAAGACTAAGGCCAAGATTTATCAGAATAGGTTTCAAGTGAGAAATGACTTCTGCTGATAGAGATTGGTGGAGATATTCAGCTTTGTAAGAAAAACCCCATCCTTTTTATCATATAAAATTATGTAACATATATTCTTCTGCCAGTTGTAGCTACATATTAACTTTATTTATTACTGTACTTGCAATCTTCTATTACCTTTGGAGTTTCACCTGTTTTAAACTGAATTAAAAAAAATCTTAAGGCCATGGAAGAAATGTACCTTAGCAGTGAAGTTTCTGACCCAGAAACAGGGTTCCGCAGGTTTGTAGTCTCAGAAACCGAACAGAGAGATCTGGAAGTGTCAAAGTGTTCAGTGCTTTAGGTGCAGGTGACTATTGTTAAGGGACAAAGGTTGCCCATGTTTGAGTCGTGGCAAGTGGGTTTTCTCCCTAAATGCATTTGGCAACATGTATGTTCCTAAGAAAATCCCGAGGAAGGACAGTCTGAAGAAAGCACTTTGCAGTCTGTCACACTACTAAGTCAGTCAGTGTTCCCTTAGGAGCTATTTTCGTTGAGTGTCAGTATGGAACAAATCCAAAGGGAGAACAAATTAAGTCTAAACTATGTCAAGAGCATTCTTCATTGGGCTTTATAGCTTAACCTGCAAATACGTCCTTGCAGGATTAGTGTTTGTTGAGGCATATCTCTCACTACAAGCCTGGAAAGGTTCTTTTCTGACAGATCTGTGGTAGACATTTTTACATCTTCGCTGTTGTTGAGGGCAAAGTCTGCATTTGCTGTTTAGTTGGCAAGTCAGTCGTTTTTGTGCTGAGCTGTCAAGTGAAGTCTTCAGAGTTGCCAGTTATGTCCGCAAACTCATCCTCATGTGATTCTCCAGCACAGTACCTGAACTGTGTGGTGTGATGACCCGAGAACGGACATAGGCTGGTGCTGTCCTCCCTACATCTTGAGATGAAGCACCATTGGTGTCTGTAGCAGTGACTACTGTCTTAAAACCAGAGTTCAGTACTGAGTGTGGACCAGGCTGTGTGGAGGGTCACAACAGGCTTTCCTGTTTCTTCATGGAGGTTCAAGAACGTTGCTGTGCATTCCAGCCTTCACGCTCTGGAGCAATGATCCTCTCTCGTCCCACAGCCTTTGCACAACACACTCCTCCAATTTGCAGTTCTTCTTGGGAGGGTGGGGAAGTGTTGTGTGCTCTTACCAGAGTCATTGTTTTATGGCTTCATTAGGGCAGGGCAGTGATATGTGATGTTTTACAGTAAGACAGACGTTGTCCTGTTGGTGTCAGTCTTTTTGAAGAATATCAGATAGTGGGTCTGTTCTTGTTAGCATTAATATCCTCTGATGTGGTGTTGTGGTAAGACTGATGTTTGTATCAGGAATCTTTGCCAAGAGCCTTAAAAGTAAGCGTGGTTGTAGTAGTTCCTTTTATTCTGATCAGTGCTTGGCAATGAATCAACAAGCTCTTGGTTGGGAGTCTCTTGGATTGCCTTGTTGTGTGAGCATCTCCCTGAGCCATCATCTCTGATCAGTCATCTAATCCATTCCAATAGCAAAGCACAGTCACGTATGATGTTGAAAGTGCAGAAATTGCAAACAGAAGGTCCTTGGAACTACCACAAAACTGCTCAGAGTGCTCTGGAGGCGGGAGGACTGCTCTGGGCAGAGGGAGGGAAGGAAATAATACCTTCTTCTCTCCTTTACTGGTATAGAGATGCCAAGAACCTCAGGATGAGCAGAGTCAGTGAAGTTGTACCTCACTAAACTGGAAGTTTCGTTTTGCTGGAGTTTGTATGGCTGTGGTGGTTTTACCAGCTCATTCACTCCCTCACTGCCCTGATGGGGAGGAGAATGGGGCCAAAGTAAAGCTTGTGAGTTAAGAACAGCTCAATTATTGAAGCAAAATAAAACATAATTGCTATAAAATTAATGTAAGACTAATAATCAGCTTCTGTTTCTTTTGGGTTTTTTTTTGTAATTACCCCAGTGGGTTAGAAGAGTTATTTTTGTTTCCCCCAACTCATTGTTTTTTCAGTGTTCCTGGTTTCTTATTTGTGGCTGATGAACTTCCATAGGATCAGTGGCTCATCCCTGCTGTGTAATCAGCAGGGTGGTACCTTGGCATAGCAGTTGCTATCCCGTGGACTTCCTGTTAGGAAGAATAGACCTTGGGGTATCTATTTTGCTCATCATTACTAGGATTTATATCAGAACCTCCAGTGTTCTCTGCTAAGGGCTGTTTGCTTTTTGCTTCCCCTCTTTGCAGCTGACGAGCCAGTAAAAGATGCACTTCCTCCCAACCTTTTTTTTCTGTGCTTGATTATCCCTGAATGCCACTGTGTTACATTTGTTCTTTAAGCTGAGGCTAGAAAATAAATCTTATTGGGGGGATGCTCTACTTTAATGTAGGACATGAAGCAAAGTAGGGCTGGTTAATGATTTTAATACCCTGTGGTTCTCCTTGGGCATGACAGAATCTATAGAGTGAGGGAATATTGAGGTGTTGATATGAAACTGGTACAGTCCACCTGGGATAGGGATTTATTTTGTGTTTTGGAACCTGGTGTATCCATTTGGTGTTTTCATAGGTGTCTGTTCCTGATCAAAAGACAAATCACCACTTCTGACACTATTTCGGGTGGGGCTTTGGGTTTTTTCCCCTCTTTCTCCCTGGATTTGCCATGATTTTTCCTTGTTCCATTTTGATGGAAAGCCTTTAATGAAGTGTGATGGTTTGAGGAAGTGCTGCCTCCCAATCTGTTGTAAGCCAGACCCTTGAGTATAAGGGGCCTTTGTGTTTTTGTTACTCCTCCCTCACACTGACTGAACATGAAAGGCACACTTGGTGCAGAGTGAGCAGCTCTCCTGCCTTAGGATGTACATACTTTTTGATTTTCTTGCTTGCTTTGCTTTGCTTTGAGCCCTTGCTCTCTCATGTTACCTCTTTCAATATCCTTTTCCTTTTTCATTTAGCTCAGTATACCCAGGATGATGGAATTAATTTCCAGTCCCATAGTGTTCCTCTTACCAACACTAATAAGTCTCTGCAAGATCAGAGAAATAAGTTTTTTGTTCCATGTCCATCATAAGTCTATTGAGAAACTGTTCATCCTCTGTCCTCATGTTTTCTTATATTACTTTACTAAAGGTCTTTGAGGGTTATGGTCTTACAAAAGTCAGAATCAATTTTCAAACAAGAAGGTTTGCCCTAAAGGCAGTTTATGGCCTGGAATTCCAGGCTTGAATTTGTTTCAGGTTTCGTAGTTTGGGGCTGTGAAAATGAAGGGGGAATGTGCTGAGCTGGAGCTTTAGGACACCCCTGAGTGCCGGCTGTTCCTGGGTACCTGAATAGGTTGACATCTGCTGCACCTCTTAGACTTGATCCTACAGCCATTGCTCCTCTGAGAACTTCAACAGTGCAAAACATTTGACAATTGGTGAAGAAAGAAAATATATGGTTTGGTGAGCCCAGTCTTTGTCTGAAATGTTACTTCTTAAGAGCAAGAGAGGGTTTATCCAGCAGTTGATGCCCAATTGGTGAAATTTTGAGACCTTCCTCTGTGGTCAAGAGATGGTTAAGATTGCACTTTATGTCCTTTCTGTCCTTGTGCCTTGTTATTAACCCTCTTGTTGGTACTTTGTGCTCCACTTCTTGTTCTCCAACAGAGTCTCTGACTTTTCCCCTCAGTAACAGATCGTTATTTTAAACTGTGTTGATGTTCTCATGCTTGCTACCTATTTTTTTATTTTCTATTTTTATATCTGCATTAAAATCCATGTGTCAGGTCCTGGACTCAAGATTTTGTGGTCTAAAATTTGAATTAAATGAGCACCCCGTTATATAATTTGTAAATGTAAAGGTTTTGTTTTTTTTTTTCCTGAGAACTTCTCCTTTCCTGCCCTGCCTGCACAAATGCAAACAAAGTCTCTTTCAGTTCTGAAATGATTTAAATCTTGGTTGGCCATATAGCTACTTTAAACTTAATTGATTCCCATTTCAAGAATACGCGTGTGAAGTTTAGGCCTTTAGCTACTCAGTGAGAGCCAAGTTATAGACCAGGCTTGTCCAGTGTTTATATTGGAAACTTCCCTAAAGTTCACTGCACAGATCTGGCCAGGCACCCTTAGAATTGTTAAATATTTTGTTGCCAGAATAACACAATTATTACATTTACTATTACGTCTAGTTTCACATCTAGAGAGAGAAAAATACTTGGATTTAGGGTGCTGTAGGCTTTATATAATGGTTTGTTGTTCCAGGTGAGGACTGAGAATTTCTGGAATATTTTCATCTTGCGCTGTGAGATCCTGGGTAGGAAAAGCTGGTTTTATTAGATATAATACACCGAGCTTTGCTAATTTGATAAATAGGGCACATGTGCCTGTGCATGACTCCCTTTCTCCTTTGTGTTTAAAACAATGCAGATCCTAAAGCACAAAGATCCTCTCTAAGGAAGGAATTCTTTCCATTTCAGAGATGAAAGTTTCAGATTGATAGTATGTGGTGAAAACTCAGGTTGCCAGATTTTCTATCCAAGACAAGACAGGACAGGCCAAGAACTGAAGTGTTTCAAGATCACATTTACAGTAGTAAATAATGCATTTTTTGAAGTATATTCATCTTATATTTGCTAGTCATTTCTCTTAAACTCCCTTTAAAATATTTGGCTTTACTTTTTCTGCTAATTTTAATGTAAGAACTGAAAATTTTCTAGCTAGGATTTTAATTTTTGCTGATGATAAGATTATCTGCTTTTAAGAATTATAAAGTTCTAAGGGGCTGTATAGTAGTTAAGCATTATTGGTTATATTTCTGTTCCAAGATCACAGAATCCCAGACTGGTTTGGGTTGGGAGAGACCTTAAAGGCCATCTCATTCCAGCCCCTGCCATGGGCAGGGACACCTTCCACTAGCCCAGGTTGCTCCAAGCCCTGTCTAATCTGGCCTTGTTTGTTGTAGAAACTCCACAGGATCTGTGATTGCAGTATATCTTCCAGATAGCTGAATGTTTTTGCTGATTATTATTATATCAATAATAATAATATTATATCAATTTATTATATATTATATATATGTGATATATAATATATATATGTCCAGTGTGTGACAACCAGGGCAGCTGAGCCTTCAGCCCAACATGTTGGTAGATGTTGCTGTTTTGATTAGACTTAATAATATGCAGTTAAATGAGTATTATTGTGGCAGTTATCGGTCAGTTTGTGTAGATTGTCAGATTCATTCATTTATTGAAGAGGAAAAAATCCTTTAGAAGTGGTTTTGCAGACAGAAGGTTTGGATGTGGATGCTGCGAGCATGGACAAGGTGGTGGCGCTGGGGATGGCGGCCACTGCTCACCTGTGGTACCACCACTGGGTCTGTCGCTCCTGCTTCCTACACCTCAGGAGTTAAGGCAAGGCAGGTGCTCCCCGTTGTTTCCTGGGGGTGCAGAGCCGGGCTCCCCGGAGTGGAAGCCAGGAGCTGTGGAGAGGTCGGGAACGGGGTACCGGGGCTGTTTGTTTGTGCTGTTCTCAGGGAAACAGCCCTGTGCTTACATTCCTTGCAAGTTAATAGGGCTGCACCAGAGAGTACACCTGACTTGGATGACCCTTTTCTCCTCCCAGAGTAAACATTCCCTCCTGGCCCAAGTTTGGATCAGAGGGGTCAGCTGTGTTGAGTACTGAACCTGGATCGGAGCAGGGTGAAGTGTTCCTGTTCCTTTCCCTGACGGTACTCTGAGCTGTGCAGAACAGGACTTGAGAACATCTACCGGGCCTGAGTGTTGGGAGATGTTGGAGGTTAAGTTTAGAGAAGTGCCTGAGCTCAAAAGCTGGCTCAGTCCGTAGAAGGACCTCAGTCTAACGCAGATATTTACATCTGTTTAATTTAAGGAGTACACATTTGCCTAAGAGTTGGCAATGATGTGTTTTACTTCTGTAAATTGTCACAAACGGTGTTTACGTGAAAAATGCTTTCACTGAAGCACTGTGCAAACCCAGTTCCACAGGTGAAGGTCTGAGCCCTGCCAAGGGCCCGGGAAAGCACAAGAACAAGCACCTTCCTGGGAGAGCCTTTTGCACAAACCTGGCAGTGTTTGCAACCACCTGCAGAAAATGCTGTTCAAATCTTTACTGAAATGTATTTGCTTAAATTAGGTTTTCATTTTAAATCTTTCTTATGTTCTCATCATTTTTTACATGAAACCTCATAATTATCCCCAAAGAAATGTCAATACAGACTGTTCTTCCTCTCAAAGTTTCAGGCAGTTACTGGGAAATCATGTGGAATCATCTGATTCACAGATGACTTTGAAAACAGTGTTCGGAACTATTTGAAATGGTATTTCCTGCTACCTAATCATCATAAAAGACTATCAGTGTTACTCTTGTAAAATAATGCAGGAAATGCAAAAAGCAAATATGTCCCTCTTCTTCTAAGTAGGACAGAAATAACTTTTTTTGGGTCTTCAGTGCCACAGTACAGCTGAGCTGCACAAAATGGTGCAGAAAGTGTCTTCTTAGTCTCTCATGACTGAGAATGAACCATCTAATTCTCTTTAGGGAGATGTCCACAGTCAAAGCCCCTACCTGGCTTGAATCTTTGGCATATTTTGCTTTTCAGAAACCACATCTTTATCACACCTGATTAGAGGAGGTCTGGTAGCTGGAGAAGTGCTGCCATATTTTATTAATGCAGTATTTGACAGCTGTTAACTAGTGAAACCAGAGATAGGTGCTCGCTTGACTAAAAGGTGCGCACCTGATACCCGTCACAGAGAACCCAATTAACCTTTAGGCTCCATATATTGAATTACCAGCCTGGCTGCTGGAAATTGGCTACAAATAAACTTTCAGACAAAGCTGATTTTGCGTCCTCAAATGGTCTTTTGCTACTGTGTGTTGGATTTATCAAACTAAATATATATATATCTCCTCATGGTTTGTCCTTGGGGGTGATGAATGTCCATCTCTGCTTTCTCACCACTGGACTGACAAGCATTTGTGGGTTTTGTGGGGCATGTGCACCTTGGTTTTGTTGGGAACAGCTGTAGCAAGCTGGTACTTTTTCACTTGCTTTACCCATGCGTCCCACTCCTCTCTCCCCATTAATTAGTGGGAGCGAATAACACTCTAGGGATCGATTCTCCATTGAGCATCTGCACAGTAACTGATAGAGGATACTTTCCAGGGGGTATTCTGGGCACAATTATCTGCTGGGTGAAAGAATATCTATTATTAAAAGAGTGAAAATCTGTTAAAGTGAACTTGAGCAGTCGCAGGAAACTAAAGCAACTGCTGGATTTTGGGCCAGCGTTGCCAACCCTCAGTAAATGATGTGATGTGAGGCTGCCGGTATTTCTTGTCTGTGTGGTATTTTAGCTATGCCAGTTGTACTTCAGAGAAACTGAGGGGGTTTTGCTATTTAATGAACTGTGATGTTATTTGTCTTTAGCAAAAGACAGTTGACAGGACGCCCTTTTGTGTTTATGTGACCTCACAGAGTGAAAAGTAAATTAATCAAATTCAGTAAGCCAGTTTTTTAAGGGAGATAAAAACATTGCTGCAGTAGTGTAACCAGCTCTTCTAAAAACAAATATTTGATAGTGTTTCTATGGTGAAATTTTCTGTTTGTTGGGAAAGTTTTTGGTTTTGTTTGAAATTCAGATGAATTTATACATTTGTTTGGTCTGGTGACTTATTTACCTGATGTCACTTGTACTTTTCTCTTGCAGGAAATCCACGACTTGTTTAAAGATTATGAAATCAAGTACTGTTATGTGGACAGAAATAAAAGGACAGGTAAGAACTTCAAAACTTCCAGTGATAGATGCTTAAGTTCTTTGAGGAACATCATCTGCAGTGTATGAAGTCATCAACTTCTCTGCTGTCACACAGTTGGGCTCCTTGTCCCTCTCAGGGCCTCTTTTGGTGGCTCATTTTGTCACCTTTCACTGAACCCTGTGGGAAGTTGGAAACTTAGTGATGTTGGCCAGAAGTGGGTTGGCTCACTATGGTCTCCCTTAGTGAGTGTTTCTTTGGGACAAAACTAACACCAAGCGTCTGAATTCCTTTGGAAAACTGATCCTGAGGCTTCTCTTAGGACAAACCACGTGTGCCTGAGGGGAAAACATGCCCAGATGCTTTTGCAATTTGCTCACGTCAGAAAACACTTTTTCCCTGTGAGGGTCACCAGGTTGCCCAGAGAGGTGGTGGAATCTCCATCCCTTGAGATACCAAGAACCCATCTGGACATGGGGCTTTTCATCTTTGAGGAAGGGGTTGGACAAGATGACCTCGGGAGGTCCCTGCCAACCTCATCCAGTGTGTGACTGTGTGAAATGTTTTATGGGCCAAAAACCCAAAAAGGATCTGCTAAACCCGAAGTGAGAACTGGAGGATGTTGTCAGCAAAGATATTGAGTAGTATCTGTAATGTGCTGAGTTCAGTAGAATATTTAATAGTAGAATATTTAATTTAGTAAATAATAGCAAATAACAGTCTAATAGTAGAATAGTAAATAATAGACTAACAGTAGAATATTTAGTTCCCCAGATACCAAATTTTGGTATTACTACTCCTAAGTGTTGGGTTACAAGTAGTGATGTTTGTGTTTCTGTAGCCACTTTTTGAGTTAATTGCTCGTGATGTTCCGTTGATAATTCCAGCCTTTAGACAGATAAGCTGTAATATATATTTATCTATTGCATCTTTGGGGTAAATCTCAAACTCTTATTCCTTTGGGGGGCTTTCAGGGGGAGGGAGAGGTGTAGTAAGTGCCTCTGAAGCTGTGGGAGGTATAACCTGTGTTACTCTCTTGCAGCGTTCGTTACTTTGTTGAATGGAGAGCAGGCTCAGAGCGCCATTCGGAAATTCCACCAGTATTCCCTTCGTGGAAAAGAGATATCTGTGCAGCTCCAACCCACGGATGCCTTGCTCTGCATCACGAATTTGCCCATTTCATTCACCTTGGAAGAGTTTGAAGAACTTGTGCGCGCCTATGGCAACGTGGAGAGGTGTTTCTTGGTGTACAGCGAGGTCACTGGCCATTCCAAGGGCTATGGCTTTGTGGAATACATGAAGAAGGACTCTGCTGCAAAGGCCAGGCTGGAACTTCTGGGGAAGCAGTTAGAGGAGAGCGCTCTGTTTGCACAGTGGATGGATGTGAACCAGCTGACCACAAACCTTATTCACTCCAAGTGCCTTTGTGTAGATAAATTACAAAAAGAATGCGCTGATTCAAAAGAACTGATCCAGGCTTTCTCCCTGAAGTACAAACCTGTGTTCTGCCAGGTGTGTTGGGTTTCTGTCTTATGCAAAATCAAGGTTTCACTCTCGTTGTCTTTGACTTCTCTTTGTCATACAACTAGTGAATGGTTGTGCATCTGCACTGCAATGTGAGATGTGATACAAATGTTTTACTGTATGGGTTTGCAGTGATGCATATTTGGGAATTCTGCAGGACACCACTCCCATGAAGTGCCAGCAATATGTTAGTAAAACATCCCCTCCTCATGTAATTTATTGAAAATAATTTTATTTCTGAGAGCTTTTAAAGTGATGGTTTTATTGCTTTTTAAAGCCGGAGTGTATGAATACCACAAGTGCAGTAGTTTACCTGGTGAAATCTATACATACATACATACATATATATATATATGGATTTAATTAATACATTAAGAAACCTCTGCAAATATTTAACCTGTGTTTTCCCTAACTGAGGAAGATGCAGACTTGGTATCTCATAGTGCTGGGCTCACCAGGGATGGAAGTGGGACATCTGTAGGAAAGTTTGCAGGTACAGAAGAGGTAGATCCTTACAGGCCTTTGTAGTGTAAATATTTCCTTCTTATCCTCATGGCTTCCGAGATACAAGACCGCAAATAAATGTTGTGGTGCAGACAAAGTACCAGCAACAGGCAGTGGAAAGAAAGCTTTTTCTTGTAGTCACACAGTTATGATTTCTGTTGCTGGGTTGTTTTTTTGTTGTTTTTTTTTTCTTTAAGTCTCTTGGAAGGCTGCTCAGGAATTAAGGGATAAGAACCAGAGATTCCCAGTCTGAGAGCAGAAGGACCATCAAGCTGTCTGGCCTGGCCACCTGCAGGCCACAACATCCTCCTTAGTGCTCTTTTCAAGCCCCAGTAATTTGTAGTTGGCCAGAGTAAATCTTTAGACTTGCTTGATCCAAATATACCAGGAGATCAATAAATTGGAGGTAACTCTTCCCAGAAGCTGCCCATCCTGTGCTATTTTGAACTCATGGCTCTTTTCTCAGTTGGATGTATCTGGCTTCAGCTTCACCTCACTGATAACTAAATTGAGGAGCTTTTACTCCCTGTTATTTTCTTCCTATAAGAAGGTATTAAATGCTGCAATCAAGTCTCTTGCTCAATCTTTGTTTAATTAGCTGAACAGATTGATCTCTTTAAGTCTTTTACTTCAGGGCTTTTTTCCCAGCTGTCAGATAATCTGTTATCAGCTCCTCCGACAAATTTCCAACATTCTTTTAAAAATTCGGAACTTCAAAGAATACCAGGCTTCTCTAATAAAGGTGGGTTTCACTGACAGGATTCTACTGTGCAGTTAGAGGCACTCAGAAATTGATTTTTACATTCATAGTAATACTTGGGTCACACCTGGAGTAGCTGAAGAGAGTCAGTTTGTGTCTGCGTCAGTAAATGGTACTGAATACATATTTGTGTAAAATACAGGGGGGAGGAGGTGGGTAAACAATAGTTCAGATTTGATAGATGCAAAAGGGAAGAGGGTGGATAAATTCTCATCACAACAGTGCTAATTAATTATGAGTGAGGTGACCCAAAAATTAAGGACAAAGAAAAGAGGAGGAGGAAGACTCAAGAAAGTGGAAAAAGCAAGGAGGGGGATGTAGCATGAGGGGTGAAGATACAAGGGGAGAATTAGGAGAGGACAGAGCAGCAGAAACCTTGGTGGGGAGGGAATTTCAATAGAAAATGACTGGGAGAAGTGTTTTTATCTGGAAAAGTCTTTAACATACCTCTTGTGCTGCTTTCATGGCTTAGTTGTGCTGGTAACTCTGATGAGTATTTCATCATGTAAATACAATCTTTTACCTAAAATATTTAGCTGATCTCACAAAATAAACTTTTATTCATTTAATTTTATTTAATTTTATTAATTTTATTTCATAAACTCTGGTTTATTTCATCTTATTCCACAGCTACCATTTATTTCTAAATCATTCTAATTTCTCCTCTATTGGCAATAGAAATGTTCAGTCAGGAAGAGCTGAAGCCAGATACTTACACGTGGATATTAGGAAAAATGGCTTTTCCTAAGACTTACAGGAAAGTGTTTTGTCCTTTGTTTCAACACCAGAAGACCTTTCAAGAAGGTCTCCACTGTTATCTGATAGGGGCTGAGGGTTTTTTCTTCAGTTTAAAAATTCCTGAATTCTTTGCAAGAATGTTGGTAGCTGCAGTTCCACGTGTTAAGGGAGATTTTAACTGTGTTTCAGTTTAACTGAAAGTAAAATCTGTATGTTTCACAAGTACCTCAGGTCTTTTCCAGTGCACCTAAACTGATACCAAAGTAAAGTACAAATATGAAATATAGACACACACACATATATACAGTATATACTCATCTGTGTGTGTATTTATGTATCAATATGTGTGCTCTCCAGAGCTCTGGCTTTAACAGTGCCATTAAACATCTGACCACCCTCTTTTTCTTCAAAAGCTTTGAAATGTAAATTTCAACACTTAGTGTAAGTTTTGTAGGGCTTCATAGCTGAGAACAGGTTGTTTTCCTCCAGTGAAATCTAGAGATTTCCTCTCTTCCCCATCAGAGCTGGTATCAGGGCATCATTTCTATTTATTCTGGGACTGGAGATTTTGGCCTAAGCTTCATCCCTCCCTTGTCACCCTCTTTTTTTGTTGGATTTAAATCTGCTCATTCTGCTATAAAACTCTGCAAACAAAGGCCAGAGCACTGTGTGACACATAAGCCTGTTTCCAGTCTGCTTGATTGATCAGTCTGGCATCTTCTCTTGGCATTAGACACAACCACAGACTTCATATTCTCCTAAAAGGCACCAGATACTGGTGGAATTTGCATTGTTGCATGTTTCAACAGCTGCCATGGAGCCTGATGAATGACATTTTGATTATTGCAGGCTTCAAAACTGAAGAATAATGAGTTTATAATTCTTATCCTGCAGAATAAAAATTGGTGCAGCATGCAGCTGTATTTACAGTTTGCTTCTCATTTCTCCTTTGTTCTCTGTATATGTGTTAAATATATTTGGTAGCTGAGGTTCTCCATGAGATCACAGAATCAGCTAGGTTGGAAAAGACCTCTGAGATCATCAAGTCCAACCTTTGATCTGTCATCGTCACCTTGCCAGCTCGACCATGGCACTGGGTGCCACATCCAGTCTCTTCTTTAACACCTCCAGGGACAGTGACTCCACCAATCCCTGGGCAGCCCCTTCCAACGTCTGATCAGTCTCTCTGTAAAGAATTTCTTCCTAATGTCTGACCTAAACCTCCCCTGGCACAGCTTAAGACTGTGCCACTTAGATTGGAGTGGAGGTGGGAATCGGAGTAGATAAGCATGAATGCCAAGTGTCCTATGAAAACATGGAATTCAACTTACAAGTAGCACTTTTGAGACAGAAACATCCTGGTTTGAGTGGGCATTCGGTGTCCACTCGGTGTCATCTGGGAAAGGTTTTGGAAGGGATAAGTGGAAAAGCTGCAGGGCAGTCCCTGGAGTTGGCCTTTTTGCTGTGTCGTTGCAGTTTGCCCAGGATGAGGACGGTGGCACCGGGGACTTCGCCGTGCTCGAGTACGAGAGCGCGGAGCAGGCGGAGAAGGTCTGGGAGCTCACGGATGGAATGACCCTCAAAGGAAGGAGAGTCCAGGTGTCCTACTGTGCCCCTGGAGCGCCGGGAAGGAGCACCTTGGCAGCACTTATAGCAGCACAGAGGATGGTGAGATACCTGCACACCTCTCCTCAGGATGGGTTGGACACACCTGGATTGGGGCACAGGGATTCAGCTGCTTTGCTTTAGGAAAAGGAGCCAAACTTTTGGAAGCATCAACATTTGGAGTTGCTTGGAGCAACCTGGCCTGGTGGAAGGTGTCCCTGCCCATGGCAAAGGAGTAAAATGAGATTATCTTTAAGGTCCCTCCCAAAGCAAACTATTCCATGATTCCATAATTCTGTATAGTCAGTCCAGTTCAGGCTCCTACTAGGGCAAAGCATGGACACATGGTGCCAGGAAGAAGGACAAAATATGGCCATAAGATATCACGAAGTTATACCTAGATATCTCTGGGATTTTAGTAAACTTAATTTTCTGTGAGAGAAGTCACTCCAGTTCAAAACAAAACTAACTGCAAGTGCAGTCATTTGACAAGCTAAAACTTGGTTTAAAACAGGGAGGAAGAATTTGTCACTTTTAAGATAAATTTCAAGGTAGGAGAAGAAATAGTTGAATTTCATGCTCCGTGTAGAGGAAAGCTTTTTACACCCACATGTCTTATCAAATTATTTCCAGGAGAATTGGGTGTGATAAGTTTTACATGGAGGTGTCTTAATGTAGAGGCAGAACAGTTTCATCACTTCAACCAGGTCTAAACCACGTCTTTATAAAGAGATGAGTAGTCTGCTATAAGTCACTGTATGATGTTCATGCCAACAGTGCCTTTCTTACTCTATTGATAACCCCATCTTGGTTTAAGGAAAAAAAGAAGTAGCTCAGGAGAAATAATATGCTTGAAGTTTTCTTGAAATAATTTGTTAGGTGTTTCATTGGAAGGAAAAAGAGCAGGAAACAGGGAAGGAAACGTTTTTTTCTGTCATACAAAATGTGTACATTGACATCACCCAAGTTTGAGGGATTTACATGTACTGTTTGTTTTCTCCTGCTTCTAACATTTTTGTATCTCTCTTCATTGGAGATGAGGAACAATAGGAAAGGCTTGCTCCCAGAGCCAAATCCGGTGCAGATCATGAAGAGTTTTAATAATCCAGCAATGTTGCAGATGCTGCTGCAGCCCCAGTTGCGTGGCCACGCTGTTAAACCTGGTGAGTTGTTCTAAAACAGAATTCAAAGAAGAAACCCTGTTCTTAGTGGTACAAGGCTTTCAGCACAGAAGTAGAAATTCTGTTTAAAACCTGTGCAGACACTGTTTCAGTGTGTTTGAATAGACAGTTTCACATTTTACAGAAGCAAAAGCAAGAGGTTGTTTGCTACGCTCTTGTGTTTGGGTAGAATTTAGTGTTACCTACAAATGTCTTTGTATTAAATCTGGGACATCTGAATGTTTATAGCAGAAAAGGGTTTAGAAAGGAATACCCTTTGCAAGACTTTGGAGAGTTGAAATCTGATTCTAGATTGAATTTTGCAGCCTGAGTCTTTCTCCTGTTGTTCCCAGTGTAAATCTTTATTCACCTGGATGCTGCCATAGCCGTGCAGGGCGTTTCATAACGACATTAGCCAGAAACATTTCTGTCTTCTCATTAGAGGGATGTGAATAAATACATAGAACCCAATACAATGACATTTCAAATGGTGAAAATACTAGAAACAGGAACCAGGTAATTAGGAGAGTCAAGTGGGGGTCAGCTAAGAGTGTGTGACACAATCTACTGACAGAAGATACACAGAAATGGTGTGTGAAGTGACCACTTCAGTGAAGGAACACTTCAGCTAATGCTGAGTTTCAGAGCACTTCAGATAATGCTGTGGCCCTGAAATGAGCTCAGGCCTTGCTGCATCTTCCAGGGACTCTCAGCTCTGGAGGAGCACCTGGAGAGCACCTTGAGCTCTCAAATGCTGGGAATTGCAGATCAAAGCTGGGGGTATTGAACATGGTGCCAGGAATTTCCAGCCTAAATGATTCTATTATAGTGATATATAGTGATTCTATTATAGTGGCCTTTGGCACACAGGAAAATTTCATGGAAACCAAATTTAAAATTACAGAGTAACTCTTACAAAGTTTTTTCTTGCCTGACTTGTAAAATACTGCAATTTTTTTGTGTGTTTGTGAAACAGTTCTTGGAGCATCTGCAGCTTTACCTCACCTTCTAAATTCAGCTGTTGGCCCCCCTTTTTTGCAGCTGAACAAAGTTCATCAGGTATGTGACAAAAGAACTTTTATCAGTGTAGATATTTGGGAAGATCTTAGCACGAAAAGTCCTCTGCAAGTTGTAAGAACTTACACCTAAACTCAAGTGTTCTCATCACAGCTCTAAGGAAAGCTCTGTGTTTTGAGATGGGCGTGTAAGAGCAGGCTGTGCTGACTATCCACAAGTGAGTTACTTTGTCTTAACTGAGCTTCTGACTTACTAACACCTGCAAAGGAAGAGAAAACCTGTCATTACCGACAAAAAGTCCTCTTTACATTTGATCTCGAGGAGCTTGGCACATCCCTTTCTCTTGCAACTGCTCACACATCCTTCCTGTAGAGACTTGATTGTTTTATCTTATTCAAACCAACAAGTTTATCTTCGTTTTAAAGCTTGCAGGGACCAAAATGTGCTACATATGCCATAAAAATAGCGAATTGCAGATGTTGCTTCTTAGTCATAACCTTCCCCAAGCTTATGAGCTGTTTAAAGTGTTCTCAGAGTGCCTGGAATTCCAGATGCACACCAGAGTTTCTGAAAGGTGCTGTGAAGGATATTTGGGATGAGTTTGCCCTGGAAATTGGAGATGGGAATATGCACCCACACCAGAACCCCTCCCTGCTGGTTGCACTTGGCCTCTGCCTTGAGCTGAGGTTCTGTCAGGGATTTCTCCATCTCTACCACGAGCCAAAATTCAAATTTAACATTCATGGGAGAGGGATTTTCGTAAATAGGGGCTGGAGACAATTGCTTTGACTTACTATTTCTCATGTTTCAGAAGTTCACATCTAAAAACTAGACTCCTCTCAAATGTTAGTTATTTCTGCTGTTTTTTTGGCAAACACATATCCTCAAAAGAACCAAACTAAAATACAGAGATATTCCTTATATTAAGTATATTTAGCTTTTCTATTTTTTCTACTAGAAGCTGAGTATATTACTTTTGAACAAACACTACTTAATTTTGCTCCATCAACTGAGCTGCTTTTGTGCATATTGAAAGTACAAAAGTCTTTCGGGGAATTTTTATTAGAATAACATTTGCAATTGGTGTGTTTAGTTACTGCCTCTCTGTCTTCAGCCTTGGAGAGTCTTTGCTTCCTTGGAAGGCGATGTGACTGTTTGCTGCTCACAGCTGGAGACAGGCCTGTTTTACACAGTTAACAGTGGGATTGATGATGATCCAGTGATTTTTGGCTCTGGAGTTGTGCAGTCAAACAACTCAGTATTTTCTCTGTACAGAGACTTACAAGTCTAATTCTCATCCCGGGAACTTCCTGTCATTTAATTAGCTCCAACCCTGCTCTGGTAGCCTGAATATTATTGTCAGTGGTTTGATTATCCCAATTTCTTCTATTAGGCACATTTTTCTGGTTTTAGGTGGACTTATTTTGGACTGTTCTCTAAAGCCAGAGAACCAGGTCACTGTTTTTATTGTCTTTAAATGTTGTCACAAACTAGAGGAACAGGCACCTCCCCAGTCACCCTGATTCAGCTTCCTGCATGTCTTGGGTTTGTATTTTGTATTCATGGTTTTGTAAAGAAGAAACATTAATTTTGGGTGCTTATGCCAGAACATTTAAAAAATAATTAATAAAAATAATTCAGCAGAGGGGATTTGAAGGTTATTCATCCAGTAATCTTTCGACTCAAGGTAGCCTTTCAACTTACATGTCTTAGTTATAAATGATTATGTGCCAAAATAATGTATTTTAAGCTTTCTCAATGGTGTTTTCCTCAGTCATCCAGCAGTTTTTAAAATCTTCGTTAACCCAGAGACTTTCTTTGAGGATTCTGACCAAACTGATTTTTCCACTCTTGTGTTTCTCAAAGTTTTGCAATTGGGCTGATACATTTTCTTTGTCATGTAGCCAAGTTTAGAAGGAACAGTCACTGGCATTGGAGACAAAGAGCAGCCCTGGATAATTCCTACTGGAATTCACTAAAACAATTAAAATAACAGCTGCATAACTAATCTAGATATGGCACATCTTTTTTTTTTTTTTTTAAAAAAGCACATTTCTGAGTCCAGATGACCATATTAAGGGTTTTTCCCAAGGGATTTAACCCTTCCATCCAGAGACACAACCTAGGACTGAAAATACTGGTGAGGTGTTACGCAGGAGCTGCCTTCTTTTGGGGTCCCACCTCCATTCCCTGGTTTTGGTGATCTTTCCTATGTAGGAGGCTTAATAAAAAATGAGGGAAGCTGTGCTTGTCCTGGTTTGACAGTCAGTGCCCCATAAATCTGTTCTTGCACCACTGTACAAAAAGGTTTGTAGAACAGCCTATATTTTACCTGGCAAATCATGCTCAGGAGCTGCTGCCAAAAAGACAATTTCAATAAAAAGCATACATCATTTTGTCTTTTCAGGTTTATTTTAAGCCACTGTGCTGGTCAGGGCACATAATGCTGAATATACCAGTAGCAGAGTCTGAAGTTGATGCCACAAAATTATTAATTAAGTGGGTCAGTTCTGGTGACAAACTGACCCAGAATATTTTGAATTAAAAATGTTAGTATTTTATAGAGTTGCCAGTCTGTAAGCACTGTGACTTGTAAGGTTTCTAATGGCTTTGGAGTAGGATTTTATGTAGAGAGTTGCCAGTAAAAAAGGGAGGGGGAGAAACATATCTAGATATTCCTCTTTGGAAGTAAAGATACTGTAAAGCAGGGGGTGAAAGTCACTCCCAGTCCCAGCAGAGGCCTGCGAAGGTGGAGGCTGTGGATTAGAGTTGCAGTGCAGGGCACAAAGCAAATGCTACCAGACAATGAAGCCCTTTTTCAGAGAGCTCAGCACTCCCTGAGCTCCTCCAGGCTCATCTTACTGGCACTGGAGGTAACTCCAGTCCATCCAGTCTGGCCGTGGGGGCTTCAGACACGCTGAGCCTTCCCTGCTGGCCATGCAGTGATTGTGAGGTGGAAAAAAGGGCTGGGTGGTCGAGAGCTTAAACCAACTTGAAATAGCTTTCCATGAGTGAAGCAAAACTAGTTCTGTGGAAGGAATTGTTATTTTCCTTTGCTGTGTTAACTCAAAACTTAAATTTCTTCAAGCCATACCATCTGAAAATGTTTCAGGAGCGTTCTGTTCTCCATGACTGCCATCTGACACTTGTTTTAATCATTTCTCAGAGCTCAATTCTGGGGAGCGCATCCAACCTGCTGCTGCAGAGCCCTGCCCACCTGCCACTGCCCCAGCAGCAGCTCCTGAAGATGGAAAACATCCAGGCTAACAGTGTAAGGTCATCACTGGAACTTTGACTCTCTTTAGACAGTCTCAGATCTGCTAAAACAAATAATTTTTCCATCAAGTGGCCCTGCCCATGAGAAGAGGTTGGAACTTGATTATCCTTGAGGTCCCTTCCAATCCAACTCCTTCTTTGTGTGTGTGATCCAAATGTAATTGAACAGTTCAGTGTAGCTGAAAAGATTAACTGAATGTGAAAGTTATAAGAAATAGCTGTGGACAGATTATTTTATCATTTACATAGTTTTTTTATTCTTCCTTATAGAAACCAGGTTTGCTGGGAGAACCTCCAACAATGCTCCTCCAGACAGTGCTGGGAATAGGGATGATGCCAGCAGTGAGCTCAGGAATGGGAACCCGAGGAGAAGCTCTGAAGTGTAAATGACATTTTGTTTCATACCGAATCAGTAGAAATGCTCAGCTTGAAATTACACATCTGACTGGCTCCCTCTGTAGTGAAAGCAACGGAGTTTTAACATTTAGTCTGTGACAGATGTCAGTTTTAAATGCAAATTTCTGTGCAACTGATGCCCTTTATTTTCATGAGGAAAACTCAGTTGTGATACTGAGGGTGTTCACCTGGAGAAGAGGAGGCTTCAGGGAGACTTAGACCCCCTTCAGTGCCTAAAGGGGCTCCCAGAAAGCTGGAGAGGGACTTTAGACAAGGGTCTGCAGGGCCACGACAAGGACAAATGGCTTCCCAGTGCCAGAGGGCAGGGTTAGATGGGATATTGGGAAGGAGTTCTTCGCTGTGCAGGTGATGAGGCCCTGGCACAGGTTGCCCAGAGCAGCTGTGGCTGCCCCATCCCTGGAAGTGTCCAAGGCCAGGTTGGACGGGACTTGGAGCAACCTGGGCTAGTGGAAGGTGTCCCTGCCCATGGCGGGGAGTGGAAGGAGATGAGCTTTAATGTCTCTTCCAACCCAAACCGTTCCAGGATGCCGTGATCTCTTTTGTTTCCTCCCCTGAGCCCTGTATTGTGCAATCCTAGATGTGACCTGAGTAATGGTCATAACCAGGAGCAAGGAAAAGGTTGCAAGGGGGGGGAGGAGTCCTCTTCTGAATATCTAGATTTTAATTTGGAGAGTGTTTTCCAGCTCTTTTAGTTAAAAGAATTTTTACCAGTGCCAATTGAGGTGGGGTTTCCCCCTCTGTTCCAATACAGGATCCTCTAGGATGTTGTTCCCAGTTTTTTTGAAAGTGAAAGGAAACACCAAGTTATCATAGTGAATGTTTAGAAAAGCTATTTATTGTATTAAATAGAGTTGTTTCCTTCTGGGATGGTAAAAGAATAAAAAGTACCCTCACAATCCATGTCCTGGGACAGCTGGGCAGTAGATCTGTAGCTGGTTTTCCCATCACTCGGTAAAACCCCCAAACAAAACGTGCTGATAAATCTCATGTAACAGCAAAGTTTCTCCATTTATGGTTGGCTGCAGCATCTAATCTGCCTCCAATTCCAGCAGCAGCAGGGATGGGCATGCTGCCATTCTTCCCGAATCAGCACATTGTTGGACAAACCATCCCAGGGCAAAATAATGTTCCGGACAAACCCTCCCTGGGCGAAGCCGTTGTGCCGGGATCACAGCCTTATCCTCAGACCTTGACAGCCCTTCCTGCTGGAGCTCTGAGGGCTGGACACACCAAACAACAGAACCAGCTCAAAAGCACTGACACAAATCTGGGGGTAAGGAAGACTGGACACAAATATTTTCTTTTCTTGCATATGGATTTTCTCTTTATTTTAAGAGTTAATGGCAACTTAGTGCAGTTCTCCAGCAGATCACAGGATCATCCATGAGACATCTTAAGGTCATTTCAGTTCTGAAGAAGAGGGAGAGAACAATGATAATCTTTGGTGGTCCAAGTGACTTAACAAAGGAATCTTCACAATGGTGGAGGGGTTTTTTTCCATTGATTTGCCTCATAGTATTTGATGATGAAATTTATCTCGAGGGCAGTCTCTTTTAAAGGCTGAAAACTGAACTTGTGGTTGAATTTCGTGGCTAATCAGGAGCAATTCTGGTGTGTGTGGGGTGTTTGCATACGTATAGAGAAATATAGATATATTTATGTGTGTGTATGTAAATTTTCCACTTTTAATCCTTTCCTTCTTAGCCCCAGCTGACATATTCTTCATCTGTATCAGGTTTTTTTATATATTATTTATTCCCTGGGAGGATCATGGGATGGGATTCAAGTTGAACAAGAATGGTTATTTCAGAGTTTTTGTTTTCTGCCATTAACAGAATTTACTTTTTTATAATACACATAAATGCTTTGACATTTACGGGGAAATATATTTGTAATTCAGATTATATCCAGTGTTGGTATCTGTTAGGCAGCTTTGACAGGTTTGTTCCTACTTCAGAAAATACACTTTTCATTTTTAAAATCATTTTTTGCTGTAATGAAGTGGAATTTTATGTAGGTATAGATACAAAACATAGGTTTGAGTAAATATCTAGAAAATCAGTGTTTTAATTTCAGCATTTCATTTGGTTCAAAGGAAATGTGAGACAGTCCTGACATTTAATTTACGCTCATAAACATTTTCCCCTTTTAAGTCCAGGCTTACAAATGGACTGATCAGTGGATGTGTTGTAATGGCAGATTTCAGACATCATCTCTCCAGGGCTCATTTGTCCTTTATTTCCCTGTGTCTCCAAGTGAAAAGAGTTGATTTTGTCTTGGCTGTCTTTAGTGCTCACTCCCAGCATCTGGAGTTGTTATGATGATTATTATTCCCTTCCTTGCATATAAAAGGTTTTCTGTTTGTTTGTTTTGTAATGTCCTTTAGGAACTTGCAGTCTGAAGAGAAACATTCCTACCAAATAATTTGGAAGGAAAAAGCACAGGCAGTGTGTCCAGATCATTGTCCCCTAGATTTATTTTAAAATTTTTATTTCATAGGGCTAAGTTTTTTGGTTTTGTGTTTTTTTTTTTTTTCAAAACCCTGCTAGGACATTTACCTTATTTCTGACAAATTTGATATAAATAAAATGCAAGCTGCCCTGTCCACTTGTTTCACAGACTCCCTTGAAAAAACAGACTTCACTACTTGGGGAACCACCAAAAGAAATTCGTCTGAGCACCAACCCCTACTTGAATTTGGCAAGTGTGTTGCCTGGGATGTGCCTGCCAGGTAAGCAAATGTTTCATGGCTTTAATTGCAAGCTCATGTTTGCTTTTTTGGCTGATAAATCCAGTGACCACTAAATTTGTCCTCAAGGGAATCTTGGAGTCTGTCTTAAAATTTCAGCATCCCGATAGTTAATACTTTATTTGGGAAAGGTAAATTCTCAGAGGTAACGGGCTTCCTGATGTAGACAAACTTGTAGAAGCCTTTCACTTCATAGCACTGATTAATCTGGAGCACAGCCTAATGTGAAAGAGGCAAATTTCTGGCTTAATCCCAGAATACAACCTAATTTCTGTGTTTTATACAACCTGTGTGTTTGTACAAACTGTGTGTTCTTTGTGTTCCCAGCAGCAATTGCCAGCAAAGCCTCCAATCCACAGCAGCAGACTGGCCTTCCAAACAATGTGGTGGATGCTGCTGTGTCTCAGGGAACTGCATCACAACATGCAATGGAGAACTATTTCAGTTACTCTCAGCAGCCTGGGGAGTACACACAGGTACGTGTTTTGCAGGCTGGTTTGTCCCTTGGAGCTCAGCCAGCAGGAATTCTGGCAGAGATCCCCGAGATCCCTCCCAGAGCTGCTCATTGTTTTCTCTGGGTGCTCCTGATGCACTTCTTGGCACACGCGTGGCGTGACAGCCCTGAGTGCAGCTGGACAGCTCTGCCCAGCATCATGGACCACTCCTGGGCTCCCTGCACCCAAACCCACCCTCCTCTTGAGACTGAACCTCTTCACTGGCACTTCATCTCTGTTGGTGTTCAGAATAGATTTAGCACAAAATTCATTCCCTGCTGAAATCATAACCCTTGGAAGATTGCTTCTTGAGAGCCTGGGCTCAGGGCAGTCACTACAAAAATGACTTCTTACAGCTTTTGCCTTGGCTTTTGTCTGTCTTCAAAACTTCTCAGGAAGAGGAAAAAAATTCAGAGTTTTGAAGTCTTTTTGAGCTTTGGCTGGATCCCAGAGAGGAGTGTTCTGCCTCCCAGCAGTTCCTGCATAGCCTGGGGAATTTTTGCAGTCTCTCCAGCTGGTTTCACTGCATGGGGTGTCTTCCCATGTGCCCCCGGTGGTGATCAGAGCATGGCCATAAGCAGGGGAGTCTGGGGAGTGTTGCAGTACTGAGAGCAAGTTCCACAGGCACTGGGACACTGGTGACCAGACCCACCTCTTAGATCAGATGGTGGCCTAAAGGGGCTCTGGGAGGGCTGGAGAGGGACTTGGGACAAGGGCCTGGAGTGACAGGACAAGGGGGAATGGCTTCCCACTGCCAGAGGGCAGGGTTAGGTGGGATATTGGGAAGAAATTCTTGGCTGTAAGGGTGGTGAGGCCCTGGCACAGGTGCCCAGAGAAGCTGTGGCTGCCCTATCCCTGGAAGTGTCCAAGGCCAGGTTGGGCGGGACTTGGAGCAACCTGGGCTGGTGGAAGGGGTTCTCCCCATCCCTCCAAGCAGGGGGCTTGCAACTGCATAGTCTTGAAGGTCTTTCCAAACCATTCTGTAATTCTATGATTATGTGAACATTTTGTTTTATTCTGATTATTGGCTTTAAATTTATTTTGATGTCTGTCTCCTGGAGGTAGTTTCTAAGCCCAGATCCTTAAACTACTATCCAGAAAAATCAGCAGTACTGTACTGTTGGTGTTATCAGTTTTACCTTGACTACTATGAAGGACTCAAATGGTGTCACACTGCTGCAAAAATGCCACCTGTCACCATCCAGCCCTATTGCATGTGTGCTCCTTCCATGTAACAGGAATTACACTGTACCTGCATCACTGCCAGGGCAGTGGTGCCTTATGTGTCTTTTAAGCACTTAATCATGGGTTTAAATGTTTGATTTGAGCTTTATCACTTGTTTTAAATGTGTTTTGATGCATCTTGGAGAGCTTTGAGGCTGTAAGAATTGTAGACAGCCATGGGAGAGGATTTTTCCTCCTTTATAGGAGGCTGTTCAGCAGTGGTATCATTATGCTCAGGCACATCACTCTACCCAGGCCAGAGTGGATGGGTTTGAAAATGAAGCCTCTGAGGTGAGAAATACCTTTATTTTCTTGCTGTTTCCACAGGCTGTTTCTCCCATGAGCTGTGAGGCTGCTTTAGACACTGCTTTGTGTGCTGGGAGTGGCTGCTGCCGTGGGGATCCCAGGAATGAGGGGTTGGAGAGCGTGGGATGAGGGGTGCTGCACGGTCACCTGCTGCAGGGCAGCCCTGCACTCCCTGGGATTCATACTCATCCCCTCTAGAATCCTACAGTCCAGACTTAGCTGTAAATTCAGGAGTATTAAAAGATTCCTACCAAGAAACAGCCCACTAGAATGGTATTCCCAGTGTTCAATTTCTGAGTACTGAAGGACTGTTTCTTGCCCAAGCTGAGGTTTCTGTGACCAAGGAGGACACTTTTTAAAGGAATTATGTAAACTATCCCTCCCCAAATCCCCCATTTTGCTCCAGGAATCACTGCACACCTGAGCTGCTGTGAATGGCACCTCCTGTTAGTGGGACTTGAGTGTTTTCATACCTGCTGAGTGCTCATCACTATAGCAAGTAAAAATGAATGATTAAACCTATTTTCTTTCCACTCCTGCTTGATCCTGGATCCCATTCTGCATTTAGGAATCTACAGGTGGATCTTTCCCAGACTACAGTACCTGCTTGCAGGTCGTGCCTCCCCTTTTGAGTGGAGCCCAGGGATCCCAGCAGGCATCCCAGCTTCCTCCCCCAAATCCGTTCCCTAAGGTGAGAGGAGATGGAGCAGAACGGCTGCAGATGCTTCTTATTTGTCTTGTGCTGCCACCGAGTGGACTTCGGGCCCGTGACAAGCCAAGGCAGAGCTTTCCCACTCCATTCCTGCTGCCGAGTTGCTCAGGATCACACACAGTTCCTGGTGGGTGTGAGAAGGGGTTGGGCAGGATGTGCCAGTGCCAGAGCCCCCAGGTGCAGGGGATCAGTGCATTTATGAGTGGTGGCTTTTTTTAGGGAAAGGGCACGAACACTGACTCAGGAGCTGGACCTTAAAGCCGAAGGAGTCAGGCCTTGGGAGTCACTTCCCAGCTCTTGGTCCTTGGTAATTCCCAGCCTGGAGTGTTATTTATTGACAGTGTTTGCTGTGGCTCATGTCACTTGTTTTCTTCTTGCCCTCAGGTGGCTCCAGCCCGGAGTGAGAAGCGCGGCTCCTCGTACCTCATTTCCTCCCCGGAGCCCGGCCCCGTGGAATTCCCGGCTCCAGGATCCGCAGTGCGTTACACAGAGTCCTCCCTCAAAAAAAAACGTGTGTATTGAGCCTGGATCCCTCCCTCCTGCCTGGGGAGGGGCAAGGCAGGCCTGGACCTCTGCTATTTATTGCTGCCTTAATTCCACACACGTCATTCTGCTCCCCGGCTGGGTTGTGGTGGCCCAGGAGGAGCCCCCTCTGTCACGGCACATCCAAGGACACGGTACGTATGTGAGGGGTGGCCGGTCCTTGGTGGTCTCACTTTCTCTTGGGAGAAGAGGGGACAGTGTTGGTTTGTCACCTGCCCCACAGAGCAGCTGAAGGCCAGAGCACAGTGACTTGGGAGCTGTGGCAGCTCCACCAGCTGAAAGCAATAAATCCCTGAGGAAGGAAAGCTGATCCTTTCTCCAGTCCTCAGGCTGAGGAACTTAAAAAGAGGAAGTCTTGATATTAATTATTTTGTATTTTTTTAACTCGGAATGTGTGGTTTTTTTCCAACCGGACTTTTTCCAGGATTAAGAGTTCTGCATTTACAGCCTTGGCATTTTTAATATTTCCTCTCAATCCTGGAACGGAGCGATACCAAATGTACTCCCAGAGCCTCGGTGATGTTCTCAATAAACGGCTGGTAAAAGGAAGGTGTTACACTGTGCTGCCTTGGAATTTTCAGTTGGATCTGGATAGGTGACACTTGGACAGTGGAGTGACCTTTATCTGCTTTTAGGCTGAGAATCCACAGCTTTTCCTGGGAGGCAGTGATTTCCAGTGTGTGGATGTACCGGTGTGGTGAAGCCCCTCCTCCTGCCACAGGTGTGTGGGGACAGCTGAGCCAGGTGTGTCCCAGCTCTTCCAGGGCCACCCACAGCCATTGTTTCCCAGACTGAGAGTATTTTCCTTTTTCCTTTTTTTTTAAGACTTCTTGTATTTTTTGCTTATTCATTATAAATTGTTCTTTTCTGCTGTCAGTCTTTGTAGCTGAAGATTAGCAATCCTTACTTTTGCAGTCGGTGTTGAGACAGGTAAAGGAGGAGCCAGCCCTCATTCCAAGGAATCCTTGGAATCCTTTGCCTTGGAATCATGCAACAAATCCATTTGGACTGAGTTCACCAAGGCCACAACCTTCCTTACTCTTCCTAGTTAATACTGAAGCCATTTTTCAATACTGATTTCTTTTTTAAATTAAAAAAAAAAAAAAAAAGTTTTAAACTTTGCCTTTCAAGCTTTGGGATGTGATCAGGATCCGTATTTTCAAAGCTTAAAAACAAAAAATCCCAATCACAATCCCTCCTCCCTCAGCTGCTGGGCTGTGGAACTGGCCCACCCTTTGTGCACAAACGGAGAACAGGAGCTTTTCTGGGATTCTACCTGTATGTATCGATAAATTCACTTGTAATATTTTGTTCCAACTGTTTGTATATGCAACTTTCTCAACTTCTTACACTTTTCATTGAAAATAAATTGTTGGTACATATTTAAAGTGGTTGTCTGTGGGAGGAAAACAGCCCTGGACTACTTTAATCAGGTAAGGTAGGGAAAGGTTGTTTTGAAACATGTTCTGACCACCATTCCTATGGAAGTTTCATTTGAAAAGCTCTTTCTCTGTTTAATTTATGATTAAAAAGGTAGGCACATGGAGAAAAAAAATTCTTTAATAATTTGTTTGTATAAAGAGTAACAAAGTGCTTACAGATTTAACTCAGCTTCCTAAGTGACATACAGAAACAACAGGTAACACTGTAAAAATAAATCTGACCTCGCTGGAGCTCATAATTACAATTTGATATGTATATATTTATATATATATATATATAAAGACATCTTCCTATTATTGCCAGAACTGAGTATCTCCTCAAAGCGTTTTTGAACTGTGGTAGGAAAACATTATAGCCCAAATTTAGGGTCAGCAGAAGGTTCCAGTTAAACCACTGTTGGATGAAGCCTGAGGGGTCACAGTCAAGAGCTGCTCCGAGGGAAATGGTCTCATGGGCTCTCCTTGGGTGCCTGAACATGGGCTGGGAGTCAAATGGTATTTAAGGAATATGTGTCCCAGATGTTCCCTGGGTGCTCAGGCCTCTCTTCTCTTTTAGACAATGACCCCCAGGTTCTGCACACGGATTTGTTGCTTTTCCATCCCCAAGTGTGTCATTAATCCCTTCCTGTCCTTCACCCACGGCACGAGCTGAGGAGCAGCATCACGAACGTCAGTGGGCAAGGTGTGTGATGGGGAGGGGAGACAGGAAAAGCAAATCTGTCTATCCAAAAACTTCACTGAAATGCACAACTGTACCCACCCCTCCACTCTGTCTTGGTTGGTATTTTTGAACACAACACTTTTTTTTTTTTTTTAAATACATGTAAGAGCTCAGAACTGTGGCCTGGCGGGTTAAGACGAGCTGAGAATTTTAGCTTTGCATTTTTATGCCAAAGTTGGTTTTTCGTTACTAAAATTTAAGTAAGTGCACGTGAAGAATATTTGTCAGGCAGACTTTAAAACTGCCACAAAACTCTGTAAAGTTATTAAATGGCTGTATTGTGCCGTTTTATATGCACTGGCTCAGGTTTGAGATGGGAGAGCTGGCACTGAGAACTGCAGGGGGTTTTGTCCCCACACTCTCAGCTCACACCATCACATCAATCAGGGCAGTTCCAGTTGTGGCACAACCATCATCAGATCAGGATAAAACTGCCCTGCAATAAAAGCAGCAAAGGAGGTGCAGCTCTTGTTCCTCCCAGACGTTTAAATTCATTTGATCCAACTAAAATTCGAAAGGAAAACTGTGGGCAAAAGAATCCTTTCCCCACATGGGCCCAGTCAAGAGTACAAATTACAGTAGTTAAAAAAAAAAATGAAGAGCCTTGGCCATACCTATTTCTGATGCACATTTAAGTACTGACAGTATAAAAAAAAATTAATTACATTTTACTCATAATTGTTTCAAATCCTTGGATCAAGTTGTGGAAGGTCGTGCGCTCGTCATGTTTGTATATCCAGCACTTCCTCATCAGCTGATCCACCTGGAACAGGGACAGGGACATTTTTAAAGGAGTGGAACATCTCATCGGGTTTTCCAGTAAAGACAGAGGAACAGATTCTCACTGCTATGAACAGAAACACCTCAGGGGTTTGTAAGGATCAGCAAGGACCTGGACCCCAGGGGGTTTTTGCAAGTTCAGGTCTTAACAGCTTCACTTACAGGTGTGCTGCACATCCAGGAAGACTGTATTGCAAAAATCAGAGAGATTCCAACTGAATTTTCATGAATCCAGGTACTACAGCAAGTCCTTAACCCCTCTAAAGGGACATGGCAAACTTGGGAATGTTAATATCAAAAGCCATCTTAAAATAATGCTTCCTAACCCTGGAAATGCCTTTTTCACAGCACAGCTGAAGGTTTTCCTACCAGACTGGCCAGGCCTAGTTAACCATGGACCTCTGGTGTTAATTCAGTGTCCAAGGACGTGGCTCTGGCTCCAGGAGCACACATATCCATCCCTTACCTCCTCTGGGCAGGTGGGTGGTCGTGGCAAACGCTTGTCGTCCTGCAGGACACGCACCAGCCGTGCCACCGTCATCTGGCCCTGCGTGGGGCCGATCATCTTCAGGAATTCCTGTGGGAAAAGCAGGAGTCAGCTGGGCATCCCTCAGCCAGCACAAAAAAAGAACCACAAGGGTTGTTTTCCTAAGAAAAACCAGTCCAGTGGAAGGTGTCCCTGCACACGGAAGGGGGAATGATAAGCTTTAAGGTCCCTCCCAACCCAAGCCAGTTTGGGATTCTACAATTCCATCTCTTTTTTTTTCAAAAATAATAAAATCATGGAATTTCAGCAGCCATTCTGTCACAAGCACTTACTGCCATGGGACTGGACTCGGAGTCACAGTAGGTGAGCAGTTCATAGAGCGTCACCCCAAAGGACCAGACATCTGAGGCAATGTAGAACTTGCTCTGCAGCAAACACTCTGGGGCATACCTGGGGATCCAAGGCACAGCGTTATTAAAGCCAGCTCTGGAGGCACATTCCATGTTTGTAGAGTCCTCGTACCTAAGTTAACGTGGGGTGCCAAGTAAAGAGTAAAAAGTAGCAAATAAGGTACAACTGTTACAACTCACTGTGAAACTAAAGGAAAGGAAAACCACAATAGTGGGAAAATTAAAAGCAGGAAGAAATAAATGGCACAGAAGTACATTCCACCAGGTGCCTTTTCCATGTTCTCATGGTGTAATCTTTACTTGGGCCTCTTATAAAAACAGGAAAACTCTGGAGGCTGCCCAAAGCCTGAGAGCATAGGAGCAGAGGAGTCCCTGCCCTGCCCAGCGTGGCTGCAGCAGGAGGGTTGTGGGGCAGTACCAGAACACGGGGCTGTCGCGGTCGTCCTTGACCGTGTAATACTCCTTGTCGGTCTCGATGGCCTTGGTGAGCCCGAAGTCCCCGATCTTCACCCTGTTCTCACTTTCCACAAGGACATTTCTTGCTGCCAGGTCACGGTGCACGTACTGACAGGAGCCCAGGTAGTCCATTCCCTAGAGAAGAAAGCAAGCCCGTCATCCTTGGTTCGCCAATATTTTAATCCCTGTTTTTCTGCACTTCGTGCTTCACATGGTCTGACCACGCTCTGCACTCACATCTCTTCCTCCCTTTGGACTTGCACCTTGCTCCTTCCCTCTTGCCAACCCACACTCCAAGCGCTGCCTTCCCTCCTAATACTCCAAATTCTGCAGCAGGAACAACTTTTCAAAGCAACTTTTAAGCAAGGGAACCTCCTAATTATTCCCCCCCTGATCTTTGTGACAGTACCACCCACAGCAGAGGAGAGGTTGCTTTAGGATTCAGGTCCTTGGGGACAGAAAAGAAGAATGGGTTTGTTCCTGACCTCCTCCCCACGCTGTTAAATTCCAGGTCCCAGCTCCAGTCCCAGCTCACCTTGCAAATCTGAACTGCGTATCTGAGCAGCTGCTTGAGATTGATTTTGTTCTTGTTCCGTGGGAGATACTCCTTTAGGCTCCCAGAGGGAAGGAATTCCATGATGAGCTTAATCCCACTTCCTCCTAAAAACCAGAGCATGTTTAGTTTGCACACATGAGACGCTTCTCAGGCCATGAACACCAACAGCTTTTGTACAAGCCCGCAGCACTGGTAGGTAAATCCCATTATCCATCACTCTACCAATCCAGGAGAACCTGTTCCTGGCAGGACATTTATGAAATCCTTCATTTTCAAAGAAAAACCCTTATACCTTCAGTGTATGCTTTTAATATTCTACACAATTTACCATCTTCTGTGCAGATGCCCTTGTATTTGACAATGTTGTCGTGATAGAGATTCCTCAGGATTTCTATTTCCTTCTTGAGGTCAGCAATGTGGTTCCCTCCACTCTCTGGCTTTAGGGATTTCACTGCCACTTGCTCCCCTGTGTTGTCACCTTCTGGGTCATATCTGCAGAGTTCAACCTTGCCGAAGTGGCCCTAATTGGGAAAGAAAAGAGCATTATTGGGAACACTGTTCACTGACAGCAGCACTAAAGCACTATTTCAGGTGTTTATGGTCCACATCTCCCAGCTGTGACACAGCACATGGCTGTGGACACACACACACACTGATCTGTGTTCTGTGTCTGACATTCCTCTTACCTCTCCCAAATCCCGGATTCTTTTCAAGAACCGTTTCTCAAAGAGAGTGGGATCAACCTCGGTAACAGGCTTCTTCTCCGACACAATATCGGGATCTAGGAGTGGAAAAGCATGGTCAGAAAAAATCTGGACAGAAAAAAAAAATAGACAGAAAAATCTGTCCCAGGTCAGACAGATTCCTGCATGGACACCTCAGTCTCAACACCCCAAGGCATCCGTGCTCACTTCCAGTCTACTGCTGTTACTGTGCCTGTCCCACTGTCACAGTTTTCCTGCTTTCTGACAGGGAATTCCTCCCTACCTACAGGTCAGTCTATCCTTTGCTGATCCTTCCTCACTTTGTGGGTTGGTTGCTGGGTCTGCTTCCAGATCCAGTTTTCTCTAGGTGTACTTCCCACCCTGTAGTAGTTACTCAGCTCCCCTCAGTATTTACTACATCTACATCTACAGACATGGTAAGTCCCTGTTGCCGGGACACAACTCACTTGTCAGCACAGCCAACAGGGAAGAGGGAAGTCAGGTGCCCACTTTAACCAAATAAATCAGCCTTGGGTTGGAAGGAGATGATCCTTAAGGTCCCTCCCAACCCAAACCACTCCAGGATTCCACGATCCCTACCCCCATGCCTTACTTTGCTCCTCCAGTTTGTTGATGTCCCTCATGATGGCCCTGAAGAAGGGTCTCTGGTGGGGGTCGTAGTTCATGCACTGTTTCATCAGGTCTGCCAGCTCCTTGCACGACGGCGTGGCCAGCACGAAGTGCCCCTCGTAGAACCTCTCCTTCTGTGGGCACAAACAGACACCCCTCAGTGAACTGTAGCCTCAAAACCTCAGAACTCTGAGCTGGGGGCAATGCTTGGACTCAGGGATCTTAGAGGTCTATTCCAACCTGTGATTCTACATTCTACATCTGAAGACCATTAGATCCTTAACTCATTGTGAACTTTGCCAAGGAAATGCCCCTTTTCAGCTGGAACTCTGATCTGCTACCAGTAGAGAATTACTGTTGTGCTGCATCTGCTGCTGTTTGGAGCAACCACTTAACACACATGAAGTTTTTACACTTTTTTTAAAAGATTTCACCTTTCAGAAGTTATTTTCTGCCAGATTTGCCACGTTCCTGATGCACCAGGACAAATGGCTGAGGGGAAATGCTTGCCAAGGACACACTGGCTGTTCCTCAGGAGGTACCAGCACTGGGGCAGGTGGGATGAGGGTGGGGTTGTGCATTCCCAAGCTCTGCAGACCAGTCCCACATGCAGGAAGGGGGACTGGAGCCAGGACAGGGAGTTCCTGATTCAGCCTGGACGGTGACAGGCACTTGGACATTTCCTTTGCTGCCTTGCTCCATCACCTTCCCAGCACAGCAAAACTTCCAGAGGAAAAAAGCACATTTGGAACAGATGCACTGAACACAAACTGCCAGCAGAACAGCACAAGATATTTCAATTATTTAGGATTTAGAGAGAACCACAAGTGGTGTCCCACAGGAGACCATGTCCAAAAGAAACAGGAGCAGAACCACAGAGCTGACTGGGAGAACCTCACTCAGCTTCCAACTGGGCACAGGGGTCAGAAAAGGCTGAGAGAGCTGGGGGTGTTCACCTGGAGAAGAGAAGGCTCCAGGGAGACCTCAGAGCCCCTTCCTTAGTGCCTAAAGGGGGTCGAGGAGATCTGGAGAGGGACTTTGGACAAGGAGGAATGGCTTCCCACTGCCAGAGGGCAGGGTTAGGAAAGACATTCTCCCCTGTGAGGGTGGTGAGGCCCTGGCACAGGTTGCCCAGAGCAGCTGTGGCTGCTCCATCCCTGGAAGTGTCCAAGGCCAGGTTGGATGGGGCTTGGAGCAACCTGGGCTAGTGGAAGGTGTCCCTGCCTTTGGCACGGGGTGGAATGAGATGAGCTTTAAGGAACCTTCCAACCCAAAGCAGTCTGGGATTCTCTGAAAAGGACCAGTGAGCACATCAGAAGTTGTGTTCAGTCCTTGCTGTGCTCCAACAAGGTCAGGTTGTAGCAACAATGAGCAATTTCTGATGTAAGGATAAGAATTCCTGCTGCAACCTGTGGCAATCCTGATGGATCAGCCCCTTATCCAGTCCCGCTGAGCTGGTTTCCTGTAAGCCAGAGGAACTCAAATGGGGACAGAAAGTGAAGTGCCAAAGGGGATGGATCTGAAATGCCAAGGCAAAGTTTGGTTTTACCTCTGCCAACGTCTTGTCTTTCAGTGGAATTTCTCCATTGTAGCAGATTTCCCACAGGGTTGTACCAAAGCTCCATTTATCTGCTGCAATGCTGAGATTTTTGGAGTCTTCAACACACTCAGGTGCAATCCAGGGGATTCGGTCAACGCGCTCTTGGATAAAACACAGGATCCGCATTGTGGGGTGAGTATCAGGAGTGAAAAACCAGCCTTCAACTGAATTATTGTCTAACAGCTGCTTAACTAAAATAGACTGAAGCTGCAGTATTTGTCCAGTTTTGGGGAACTGTTGATTCTCAAACCCCTGTTGCCAGAGGGATGTTCCTGTGCCTTTTATAAGGAGCCATCCAGAAACTGAGATTCCTTCTACCCTATCCCATGGGATGTAACATGTTTTTTTTAAGAGAAATTGATAGTCTAAGCACCCACTGTGTAGTTCTGAGATCCATAAAAGCTGGTAACTTCTATTCTAGAGCCAGTTCTGGCTGATATAAATGATATTTCTTCCTTTCCCCTTCCCCACCACACTGGAGATCCCATTCCTGGCCATACCTTGCCTGGACAGCACCGTTATGGGTATTCCCGGGTCGCTCAGCTTTATGAAAGGACCATATTCAGTATCAATTCCCTCTCTTGCCAGAAGGATGTTTTTAGTGCACACATTCCCGTGGACCAAATCCTTATCCTCCTACAGAAAAGTTGGAAAAGAACAGTCAGTGCAGCGATGCTCTGCGGGTGATCCAGCCTGTCCAGCCATGGGGGAGCACAGTAAAATACTCCAAGCTGAAATCCAAAAAGCTTGGAAAAAATTGGAGAAAAAGAAAGAAATGAGAAGTAGGGAAACATACTGTTCACACGTAAGCACTTGTATTTTCCTGGGTGGAAACTCGGGCTGCAGCAGCCCCTGGCAGTGCCTTTGCCAAGGGGCCTCTTACCAGGTAGCTCAGGGCACTTGCAAGTTGTTTGGCGACTTTGAATTTCCAAGGAGTTGTCAGGAGTTCACTCTTCCGGCGCATGAACAGATCCAGAGGCCCAGACTCCACAAACTCTTCAACCATGATATCTGCAAAGTCAGGGGCACCAAGTCAGTACTGCAACAACCAGTGTCTGGAGTCATTTCAGGGGCCTGTCCCCATGTCCCCTCTGCCCCCAGGCCAGACAGTTATCAAATGTCTTTGTTTCACCCTCCTCAGGGTTTATTTCAGAGCTCGGACTCCACATTAAAAGCCTGAGTGGCTTCATGTAGTAAATGAACAGTAAACCTGAACAAAGCATTTCCAAGCCCACAGGACAGAGCCTTCCCAGGGAAAAGCCTCCTACCGAAAGGCTGGTTTGTGTGGACACTGTCACTGTCCCTCTGGCATTCCAGCCTTAAGGAATCACCCGTATTCAAAGACAGTGTTGGAAAGGAAAACTTTTTAACAGCAAGGGCTTTGCAGTTCCAATTCCACTCATGAAAACTCGGGAGGCAGAGCTGCCAAGCCCATCTCCCCTGAGCCAGGGTCAAGCTCAAAGGCTGCCCTATCCTTCCCAAACTGCTCCTGGGAATGTTTCCTGGACTCACTTTCCACGTCCCGGACGCAGACGCCGTGGAGGAGCACGATGTGCTTGTGGGACACCTGCCTCATCATGCTGGCTGTCTCAAAGAAGGCCTGTGGGAAGGGGACAGAGGTCAGCACTGAACTGCTGCTACTGGTGCCAGCATTCCAGGAGTTTAACAATCCAGAGCATCAGGGAACAAAATCACTGCTTTTAGCCAAGTGAACAGTGGTGGGGATGTGCCATCCCACTGCCTAAAACCACGACCTGTGCCCTCAGCATTTTCCCATCTCCAACCCCTTTTTTTAAAGACTTTTCACAGTTATCCACTGTTGGAAATAACTTTCCTAATTAATTTTTAAAATTACTTGTTTAAATGAACTTTTTTAATTAATTGTTTTAATTAGCCATAAACAGGGTATTCATCATAAGCAGTGTAATTTTCCACTTAAGGCAGCACATAGCTGAAGTTTTTTTCATAGCTGTTGTTAGAGTTTGATTGGAAAATCCCTGGAATCTTAATTTTGCTAAAGTAACCCCGATAAGCTCCAAGGAAGAAAGCCTGGGGGAGCTGAAAGCTGGACACCTGGAATGCAGAATTTATAGCCCTCCAAGGATATGCTGCAGGAACCAGAAGAAGATACTAACAAAGACTAACAGAGACCAACAAATCAGCATGTGCTGGAAACTCCTTATCTGGGAAAAAAGATAATAAAAAGACAGAAAATGTGGACTGATTAGCAGGAGAAGTGAGAAATCAATAAGCAATAGAAGACAGAATGCTAATTAATAAAAATTATCATTCAGAAGCAAAAAACATTCATTTCTTTGTTTGCTAAAAAGGTATAAATAGGTGAAAAGTTCTGAAAGCCTTGTGCATGTAGGTGGAGCCATTCCCCAAGTACCCAAGCCTGGAGTAAAGTCATACTAGTTCTAATTTCTAATCCTAAAAACCACAGAGTTTGATTTACCCTGATGTTTACAGTGACAACATAAGGCCCAGTATTTGCAGGCCACACAAAAAGGAACAACTTGCCAAGGAAATGTCTCTGTGGCTGGGGTCCAGGACTTTCAGCAGGACTTTAATCTCTTTTTCATTTTGATATCCTTCGTTCTCATCATCCTTCAGGTTGAGGATCCCTGAGTAGATCTGTGTTCTCGTCCCTCTTCCAAGGTGTTCACCCTGTTTTGGTGAGACACAACACACCAAAAGCTTCTCAGACATGGAGCAAACAAGGGTAGTTTTACACAAATATTTGACTCTGCACTTCACTCTGTCTCTCCAATTGATTGAGCTACACCCAGACTTAAAATTATCACAGTGAGAACCCAATGCCAGTGAGTTATTCTGTACTTGAATGATCTGTAAACATCCTCACCACCTAAACTCCTGGGATATTTTACCTCCAGTAACATCAAACAGGTTCCCTGTGATTTAACATTACCAGACTAAACAAATGAATAAATAACAACTGGTCTCTTATTCACAATGAGCTGCTGCTGAGGTGATCTTTAATGTGCTTCCAAAAGTCAGAGGAAGTAATATTTCAATGGAATGCTTTGTTTGGGTAAGTAATTTCCTCCTCAGTAACAGAGGATTCCACTTCAGGGTATTTTTGCAGGAAGCCTGAATGCTGACTGTAAATATACCAATCCAAAAACAATCACCACCATTTCTATCCTGCACACTCAGTGATGCAACCAAAAAAACCCCCAAACCTTTTTATTTAGCAGCAGACGACAATGGCGTGATTGAAGAGCTCTTTTTAGAAACATTAAATCTGATTTGTGCACTCAAGCCACTGTGTGTTCATTGAGGTTTATTCAGGTGGATCTGCATCACTGACTGTGAACAACCATCGGAAAATTTGGGGAAATTTAGAACACAAAAATCTGAATGCTCAGATTGTTCAGAGATTTTGAACACTTCACCTCTTTTACTGTAGGACATTGTCTTAAAGCTCAAGTTGCCTGTTTCTCTGCTAAGTCAGGCTTTAAAAAATACAGCCCCATTTCGCAACAAAACAGCTCTTAAGACTTCTGTGAAATGACCTTAGAAACACCTCTTTTACATTAGAAAACTGCTCAAATATCAAGTTGATTTCTAGTGAAAGGCATCTTTTTTTTCACACAAGGACATACATTTGGATTCTGCAATCAGAGGATTTAATACAAATAAAGGTACCAGTGAAGTTTTGCTGAGGAGAAACAGAAGTGGCAGAACCAGCCAGGATGGGGTGACTTTGTGTCACCTGACCGGGACCGGTGGCTGCCACAGTCGGGGATTCCAGGAGCAGCCCAGACACCCACCTGTAGGATTTCTTCCTTGCGGATCCGATGGAAACTCAGCTGCCCCATGGAATAAGCGGGCTGCCATTCCTGCGCCTTCTTGGTTGCAACCAGCAGGTTGGAGATTTCTGAAAGGAAAAAAGAAATTTTGACTTGACTTCTGCTCATCGTTCTTTAGAGAATTCACTAAAGCACAGCTACATATTTAAAGTATAAAGTATAAGTACAGTGTTAATATTTGCAATATGGGGGATGAAAAAAGCAACTGAATGGTGTTTCCTGCACAAAGAAAGACTGAGAGGGGCAAAACCTCTGCTGTCCATGAAGTAAAATATCCCCCACTCCCCCTCCTGCCAACAGGTACATCTCTCCAGTGTGCAAGGAGCAGCTGGAGTCTCCTCCCTTTACCCCCTTCAAAATTCCTTGTGCTCCGGGAAACACTCACAGTCTGTTCTCAGAGCACTGGAATTAAACTGGGGAACGGGAAATGAACAGAAGGAAAAGACTCCAAAAGTCAGTGCTTCCTCCCCACTGCTTCTGGTCAGGGTAGCTGCAGAAGTCTTGCACGTGAATTTTGACTTCCAGGCATTATTTATTATGAGATGGCAGATTTGGATGTGTGTTTGCATCCAACCTTCCCACTGCTGGGAGCAGAGCATGGGTGCTGGGGCTAAATCATCAGCTGGCACTTTGAAACCATCAATAATAACCACACACTGCAAAAACTGCTTTATTTCTGCGTCCCCTAAACTTCTTGGTGAATAACCAGTTAAATAGATTCAAAAAGAAGGGAAAAAAACAGGGAAGAGAGAAAAGGAACAGCACTAAATCCTGCTGGACTTACTGCCAATGAAAAGCTGAAGTGGGCACTCAACTCCCTACACCCATGTTATTCCAAATACAGTCATCAAAATGTAACCAAAATGTCAAATGTCAAAATGTACAATCTCCCCCTGCTCCTCCAGATAATTCTCCACGTTCTTCATGGGCTCCGTGTCTCTGCAAACCCCTCAGAACATCAGGTATTACCGTGGCTCAGTTCTTCCCCTGGTTCTAACAGGAAACCATTATCTGATCAACACAATCACACCACTGTGTTTCCTCTTTCACACAAAATTCAGCTGCAAGACACTGGTAGTTCAGAGCAAACAGCCTCAGTAAGTGCTGGCATCAAGAGTTCAACAAGAGCACGATTGTCCCAGCCCCTAAAATGTGGCCTCACAGATGATTTCCTGCCACAAGGCTCTTCTTGCCATCACTTGCAGACCAAAAGCTGCTTCATGAAGATGAATTGAGTGAACAGCAGCTCATAATGAGAGCAAACAGCTCCAAACCAAGGGTTACAACCCTCCTTTGCCACGGGAACACGACGTGGTGCCTGGCGCAGCTCCCTGGGATATGCGACTCCCAGGAGCAAAGGAAGAAACTTAGTGGTCCCTGTTTCATCCCAGTGTTCCAGCCCATGGCTCTGAGTCAGCTGGGACATTTGCTTTAAAAAAAAATGTCAATCCAGAGTTCCACCTCTGTTGTAAAGACTGCAGGACCTGCTCTTCAGGTGCAAAAAGGGAAACCAGAACTTTTCTCTCACTGTTGTTTGAAAAGTTCCCACAAACAAGGTTCAGGAGAAGCACCAGCCCTGAGCACCCTGTGCTGAGCTTGGAGTTCCGAAAGGAAACTCCCCAAACCTGTTCAGGGCACTTGCTTTTGGTCTTTGACAAGGCTCCTCCTCCACAGAGAAGGAAGAAACATAATCATTTTTAAGTGATAAAAGAGCTTCACACAAGAGTACAGCACAAACTAAAAAATTACTTTGCTTTAACTAGAAAGTTATTTTGATTTTTTTCAAGGCTCCTCCTCCACAGAGAAGGAAGAAACTTTAATGTCATTTTTTACTGTGCTGAGCTTGTAACACCAAAAGGAAACTCCTCAAACCTGCTCAGGGTACCTGCTTATGCTCTTTGACAAGACTCCCCCTCAACAGAGAAGGCTGAAACTTCAAATATAATTTTTTAAGTGACAAAAGAGCTTCGCACAAGAGTACAGCACAAACTGAACACACCAAGAATCCCTCCTGTTCCTGGAGGTTATTTTCTTGCAGTGATAAAATTCTTAAAGGCCAGGTTACCTCTTGGTCTGGGTTGGCAGCACCTCTTCAGTGTAAAGCTGATGTTGTCTGTCCGAAGGATTTGTCCTTTCAGGTGGTCCATCAGCTCTTTTAAGGATGCAAAAGACTTGTTTGAGCCGTGGAGGAAGTACCCGCCTTTCTTCACCTCAATCTGGAAGTTCTTGTACTGCCCTGAGTTATTTATCACCTGGGATTAGTGAGGAAAAGGGGATAAAAAAGAAAGCAAATATGTTTGTAAAGGCATAAAAGCTTCCCAAAACCTTTGCAGTCACATGTAGGAGCAGTTAATCACTTGCTCCTAAGGCAGGGTCCTCTAATCAAAGTGCAACAAAGCAGGACAAGAACTAAAATTCCCAGGAAAGTTCATAATAACAGAGCAGAAGAGCAGCAACATACAGATGCAAGCCCCTCACAAGCCCAAATTATGGCTTTGGTGTTTTAGAGCCAAAGAATATGCAGAACTTCTGCCTCTTTTGGAGGAACTTTCTCTTCACTTGGTCAAGAATTGCAGAACCTGGACCATGGTTTCAAAATCTTGACTTTAAAATAGCAAAAGTCCCTTTCACAACCGACACTGTTCAACCACTGAAACAAGATCTCAGGCTGTTGTTGTGACCTTCAAAGGTGGTGAGCAAGAAAAACAGAACTTCTGGACCTGCCCATCTCAAGACATTTCAAGGTCTCCCCTCTACACCTGCTCCCTCACCTCTCCCTTCCCTCCCAAAGCTTCACATTCAATGAGCCTGAATGTTTTCCAAGACAAAATTCCTTTCCTGTTTCACTGCCTCACTGCCCTGTCTGTTGGAAGACAGTCCTGATCAGCTGGTTTTTTTGCATATATCTTCAGAAGGTGAACCTAGTGTCAAATATCCCTTCTTGACCTCACCATTGATTCTTATATGCATTGTTACAATTATTATTCTCATGTGAACACTCTAAATACTCTCCCAAAATATCAGGTCGGACTCCCAGCTGAGGCCAGTGTGGGAAGAGAAATACATCCATATAATTAAGTCCATGTTCAAGAAGGTTCTCGAGGGAATTGGGACCATTCAAGGTAAGTTGCAGTGACAAATTCTCTATGTCATTCTCACACCATATGAGTTTTAAATGCTTAATTTCCTTCATTTATTGCTTAAAATGGAGATGTTCTGGAATCTTTAGCTCATGATCAGATTCCTGCTGGGAATGCCACACCTGACCTACCTCTGAGCCTTCCAAACAAGTCACTGTCATGAGGATGTGGTTGAAGTTCGTGCAGCTCCATCTCAGCACGTACGTTCCCACCTCATTCCCTTCCTGGCGCAGCTTGTTGATGGCATATTCCGTGCTGGAAGGGAATGTTCCATGAGGAAAACCCATGAGCATCCAAAATCTATATTATTATTATTATTATAATTATAGAATCAAACCAATTGGAAAAGTCCTCTGAGCTGCACAGAGCAATGGAAGGAAAGATTTATCAAGGGGAAATTCTGCAACCAACATATGGTGCACATGGTCTTCTACACATCTCGCATCTTAAATGTAAAAGGAAAAGGCAAAAAAGGTGGGGAGAAGGGAAGACAATAGTGTTCATAGTCACTGGTGAAATAAGTCACAAAATATGCCCTTGATGAGGAAAATTTGGTTTTACAGATGAATAAATTCATGTGGAGGGAAACTGATTTTTTCCATAAAACCCTTAACAAAGCCAAGTTGCTCTACAACCTTCTGGTTATGACCAACCATCCAAATACCAGATTTCCTCCTTGGATTCCCTAGGCAGCAGCATTAGAGGACTAATTATCCAAGTGGAAAAACAAAAGTGGCCCATTTTACTGACCAGATGGGCCCATGGCAGCCGTTTTTGATGTTGTGCTCAATGAGTGGAGGAGCCACATCTGTGCACAGGTAGTGGTGGGCGTCTGCTGTGAGCCTGAAGTAGCCGTCGATGAGGGACGTGAAGGACAGGGCCTCGTCGTGGGAGGACAGCTTCAGCTCCTACAACACAGAGATATCCTCGGAAAGAATCCTTACAGCTCTCTTAAAGCACTGCAGGAATGTTTAACAGCCAATTTTTGGCTAAAAATTGTTCTGTTTAAGGAGCCAACACTGATCGTTCTCTACCCTCCCCACTCCTTACGGGCTGGAAACTTCCATTCTCCAGCATCCCGAGTTCTCCTCTAATCCCACACAAGATCCGGAAGGGAAACTCTTGTGCCAGTGTAGAGAAACAACTGCACCCACCAACTTCTCACGGGCACTTTTACATCTGTCCAGTGTTAAGGGCAACATATTCCAGTGTCATTTACACTAAAAAATGTTCCTCGAGGATGTTGTCACCTGCTGCCCAACCACCCCTATGGCTCCCCATGGAAGGGAAACCCATCCCAGCTTTGGTTCTTACCATCCTTTTGTTGTCCTGTTTGTTGATGCTGACTGTAGACTCCTTAATGACAATGTGGGTGATTTCAGGAAAATAGGAAAAATTGTTCCATGACTCCCAAAGTTTGTGTTTTTCTTCATCCTTTTTGGTTTTGCCATCAGATTTTTTCTTCTTCTCTTTCTCTGTCTGTACAGACTGCAAATATATTTTGGAGAAAAGTATAATAAGACAAGCTTTTGTTGTTGTTGTTTTGTTGTTTTTTGTTGTTGTTTTGTTTTTGTTTTTAGGCTTTTCTAGTTTTTACTCTAAAACAAAACTTCATGACAAATTCATTATATAATTACATAATATGGAATATAATATAGAATATAATGAATATATTCAAATATATCTACTAAAGCTATTTAATTTTTTAATGATTTTTGCGCTGTGTCTGGTCTGGCAGATAAAGTAGAGTCTTTAATTTTCCTGGTAAACAGGTTGCCCACTGAGGCTGTCCAGGGTCCATCCCTGGAATTTTTCAACACCCGGATGGATAAAGCCCTGAGCAAGGTCTGATCTCAAAGCTAACCCTGAACAGGGGGTTAGACTGGACACTTCCTGAGGTTCTCCCAACCTGCATAATCCTGTCCTGTGGAAGAAGTCCTTTCAATAAAAAGCTGATCTGCAGTGTCTGAAGATCATTTTTAACAGTTGTTAGAAAAGAATCCTCTAAATCCCAATTATCAAGGGGTACTTACACTTGGCTTGAGCCTCCACTGAATTCCATTGTTTCCTGTTACCATGACTTCATATTTCTCACTGTCTCCACAATTAAATCTGTTCATTTCATTCTCAGAAGAAATCAGCAAAAATGAAGTCTCAAAAATCTCTGCTCCATAATGTTTAGTCAAGGTCTCCATTGTGGATAAATATTTCACTTTCAGGTCCCGTGGGGACACACTGCTGTCACAAATGGTTTTGTTGTTAAACTCTTTAAGGAAATGCTTGAAAACATTATTTATCCGAATCCTGGTTAAGAAATTCCTCTGTCTGATGGTCTTGTTCAAACTTTCAGGAATATACTGCTTGTAACTAGAAGAAAAAAACAAGGAGTTAAAATCCCTCCTGGAAGAGAAGCACAGGAACTCCAACAGTGACGCAGAATTATCCAAGCTCACCTGATATCCTTGGGAAGCTCTGGAAGCTTCACTTTTTTGTTGATGGCATAGTGGGAGATTGCCAGGACAGCCATGCCCAGACATTCATTCTCAATTTCATGAACCTCTTGTTCATTTTTGGGGTCCCGGATCGGTGCCAGGCCTTTCACTAAGTCATACTGACCCTGAACAGGAACAAAAACAGCAAGTTTGCAGCTTTGGTATTTGCCAGTTTGTCCATGAGCCAACAAAATGTCACAGATCCCCCTGAGCGAGAAGAGTCTCCCAAGACTCAAACCCATCCCCTTCTTTTATATATCAGCCCACCAAAATCCCTTCTTTCTTTTTAAAATTAACTAAAGAAATCACCACCTCTGCCCCCTTCCAGCACCTTCAACATTTGTTTTCTTGTCCCCAATAACTACTTGGTGTCTCTGCTTTATCACTGCCCTTCCCTATCCAAGGTCTCCATGGACCTCAGGGGCTCATCTCTAATCCACAGTAAAAGCCAAGCCTGCAGAGTCTGTGCTCTGCTTTGCTCTGGGACAGCCTGAAGTGTATTTGGTTACCACAGAGCAAAGACATTTCTGTTGCCTTATTGCATTAGTGTTCCTCTGGTATTTTCTTTCATTGTGGTTTCACAAGTACACAACAAGGATTCATTGGAGCAGCTTCATGCTGTCCCTTTTTTTGAAGGATAAAATCAGGTTTCAGAGCCTGAAAATTCTGCAGTAATTACGCTCAGAATTAACAGTAAATGAGTTCTTCTCAGTGCATTCAATTTACTCATTTCACAAGCCTCCATCAACTTGAACCTTCCCATTTTTTTGTGAAACCAGTTTCTGGTTTGCAAAACCACTTGGGACAAGAGGAGGAAAGTAAAACTGAACATAGTCAGGCAGTGGGAGAGTGGGGTTTTCAGTCAATTTTCATCCATGTTTTAACACCCCCCAAGAAAAAGACTCATTAAAAGGACACAGTGCTGCCAGATGTATTGTAGTTTTATAATTCAATGCTGCTGTTGCTCCTTCATAGGACTATAAGTATCAAAGTTAAATGTAAATGTTTCACAAAAGGTGACTGAATTTATATCCAAAAATACTTAATATTAAAAGAAAGTGCCTACGAAAATACAGTTTTTTCACACATTCTGCCTATCAACAGATTGTTCTTCATGCAAGAAATTCTCTTCTCCCCACCACACAGAGGCACAGAAAACACTTATCAACACTAACAAGTACGTTATATGTATTTTAGAAGTTCGCAAATAGGTCTTTAAAGCAGGTTCTACTGAGTCCCACAGTTTTTGTACAATGTCAGAGATACCTGCAAGTGACCCCTTACCTGTGCAAAGATGTATTCCAGGGAGTTTGCATCAAGAATTGGGGTTCCTTCTGGTGCCAGCTTCTTCTCATAGGCCTTTGCCTTCCTTGGGGAATGTCTCCACACCGAGGGCTCACTCTCACTGGTCCCGTGCCAGTTGGTGAAGTAGTATCTGGCAAGAAAAGAGAAATAAACTTTGAATACTTCTGGGGAAGCCCTCCTTTTACACTAGATACAGATTTTGAACTTTGAAAAGAAAATCAGTTAAAAGGCAAAATCTATCAATCATCTGTTTAAACGTTGCCTTAAGTGCTCCAGAGCCTGGCCTGAGGAACTGGGGAGAAATGATTATATATATATATTTATTATTATTATTAGAGGGATGGAGCACCTCTCCTATGAGAAAAGGCTGAGACAATTAGGACTGTTCAGTCTGGAAAAGTGAAGGCTTTGGGGTGACCTAATTGTGGCCTCCCACACACAGCCTAAAGGGGCTCCAAGAGAGCTGGAGAGGGACTTTGGACAAGGGCCTGGAGGGACAGGACAAAGGAGAATGGCTTCCCACTGCCAGAGGGCAGGGTTAGATGGGATATTGGGAGGAAATTGTTCCCTGTGAGGGTGGTGAAGCCCTGGCACAGGTTGCCCAGAGAAGCTGTGGCTGCCCCATCCCTGGAAGTGTCCAAGGCCAGGGGAGAGCAACCTGGGATAGTGGAAGGTGTCCCTGCCCATGGCAGGGGGTGGGACTGGATGGGCTTTGAAGTCCCTCCCAACCCAAACCATTCCATGATTCAGACAGACAGACAGACAGACAGATAGATAGATATAATAGATATAAAATGCTTTAATAAAGGGAGGGCTGAAATCAATGTTTACAAATAAGACAAGTCACATGCAAACATGTGTTTTAAAATATGTGAGTGTATTTGAGTGATTTGTCTCTGACCAGAACTGGAGTTCATGGATAAAGACCCAGTTCTGGAGTGGTCAAGGCTGGTGTGTAGCAGCCTCAGTGCAGAGTCAGGATCTTAAAAGCAGAACACAATTAGTACTTTTAGTTAAGTACTTGTTAGGGAGAAACACCAACACACAACTGTGCCAAAAAACTCCTGACAAGAACTATCAGAGCCTTCAGAACTCCTTTGACTGAAGCCTGAAAAGCAGAGCAAAGCAAATCCTTCTGCCTCCAGGAAATAACTTTGTTTCCATATCTCCTGTGTAAGATGAGTGATAATTAATAACTCCAGTGCTTTTGTTATTTCCTGAAAATAATTATGGGCAAGGTATTGTGTATTGTTTGTAACTGAGAGGAGGATTTGATCCTTTTCCTATTAAACTGCACTGATTTGAAACAACTCTTACAAGTTACAAAAACAATTAGAGCCCCATTGTTTGAGGAACTGTATAAAGGAGAATCTCTTCCTTGAGGAGACCAATGGATTTGCTGTGAGGTTGGGACAGACTATTGCTATTCCACTTACAGAAACAGGAGCACAAGTTTTCCAATTCCCAAATCCTGGAAGTGAGCTGGAAAGGAGACTGTGCGCTCCTGCATTCCAGGAGCAGGACTCAGCCCTCCTTGAGAGCATTTTAGTCCAGGGCACGGGTGAAAGCCTGGAAGAGGGATTTTGGGACTCAGCCCAGGAGGGCTGCCCCTGGGAAGGTGCAGCTTTGCACCTGGCCAAGGAGTGGTGGAAATGCTGGAAGAGGGACCTGCTGTTTTCTCTCACCTACAGCAGCTCTGACAGTCCTCCTTCCAAGAGCTTCCAGAAACATGGAGTGGTTTGGGGTGGAAGGGACCTTAAAGTTCCTCTCATTCCAACTCCTCTGCCGCCTTCCACTAGAAAGGATTAGAGCCCTTCTCCACACCAAGAAACACCTTCCAGCTATGGAAGAGTTAAACTCCTCCTCCACCAGCTCTGTGCTCATTAAACCAGGATATTACAAAATACTGTGGTTTCTCATGCTGTAGCTTTTTTTTTTTTTTTTTTTAATTTGAGGAAAGAGTAAAAAATACGAGCAAGTTACAAAGTGAAAAGCAAGTCCTTTGAAAATATTACCAGAAGTGTAGCTGCAGCTGACACTGATTTGAGGAGGATGGGAAGTTCACACCATCAGAAAACAATGAGCTTTCAGCAGCTTTTTACATCTAAAAGCATTTCAAACTAGTCACAAACATGCATTTTAGAGATATAATTTCAACAGGACATGACTAGAGCAAACTTATCAGTGCATTGAAATTTCAGAAATGAGGCTGACTATTTAGTTTCTGAATTGTTCTATACATTTAATACACTGCACTGTTAAATAAGCCCACACCATTGTCCTTTTTCAGAGGAATTCTGCCTCTGGCAGAGCTCAGAACAAACAAGATTCATTTAGAGAACAGTTTCACAACCCTATTGCTCACAATTTTGCAGCGCTGTCCTGCTCTCAGTTCAGATGCCCAAGCCAAGACACACAATAAATGAGAGGAGAAAGAAAGGAAAACACCACTTCAACACTGCACTACAGTGTTTATTCGTGGGGAGATAAGAATCTTTAGATTTTGGTGCTTAACTCTTCCTTAAATGCATATGAAATGATGTAAAATACGGTTTTTTGGCCCAAATTTTGCCAGTTTTCATGCACAGAGTACAAGGGACAAAAGAGATTTCCCTGCCAAACTTAAAATCCCAACTGCAAAGCTTAAAAAAAATAAACCACCAGAATTTTAAATTATAAAAACCAGAGTATTTTCCATAGCTTCCTCCTACAAAACGGTACAACAGAAAATGATACAATGGTACAGCAAAAAAATAAAGCTCAGCATAGACTGATTTTGTCCATGTACCCATAATTATTTTCAGGAAATAACAAAAGAACTGGGGTTATTAATTATCACTCATCTTAAATCATCTTTGGGTTATGAACAGCCAAAGAACATTTATAAGAGGGAGCTGTTTAAGCAGTTTTAAGAAAGGTGGTGTTACCTGCTCGCATCACTCACCCAAAGCTGGAACATAAAAATACCAAACACAGCAAAACCTGGTTTTTAAACCAGAATTACAGAGTGCTGTAATTACATCACACTTCTCATCAGAGGATTAAATCCCCACAACTACACTTTTAAAACAACACCTTTTTTACTGAGAAAAGCAAGGAGTTTCAGGGGAAAACACTCCAGGTTGACATTATACCAGAAATATTGTATTATGCAGTCTATTATTGCAGTGAGTGATTTCAAAGCAAGAAAGGGCCCTCAGTGCTCTCTAAGAGGCCACTGGAGTCCTCAGAACCTCATTTAGAGTCACTCAATTCCATTCTTGTGTGGTGTTTATCTGCCCAACTTAATCAGAGCTGTTTAAATCCAAGATGAGCCAAGGGTAAATCATTAATAGCACTAATAGACCGGGCTAGAGAAAAAAGGAAAGACTACAGTGTCCTCTTCCTCTTCCAGAAATAAAGATTGGGACTATGATTATTTGAAAAGCAAAGCACCTTTGTTGCCTGTCGGTAATTTTTCCTTGGAGCAGTTCATCCAACAATAACAATTCCAGTCTGGCACAGATCAAATGGAAACACCTACAGTCCCGAGGATCCCGTTTGCAAGGCCCTCAGTTTGTATAATCCCTGTATCCCAAACTGACCCTGGGTGTGAGGATTACATTTTAAGGCCCAGAGGGAATATTATTTAAAAGTTTATTTTCTAACAGCTGCATCTTGAAGAATTGATGAAAATTATCCCTTGACTTGCTTTAGGAAAATGTGTAAAGTTTCTACATTAAGTATTCCTGCAAGCCAAGTCTATTTTATATATTTTTCTCCTATGTTGTACACTTAGAGCTCACGTTGATGCAAGAGGAAAAGTCAGAATAAAAATAGTATTTTTATTATTTTTAAAAGTAAAAAAGGAAGCATAATGTGCTAGTACCTAAATAATAATAAAATTAATAATATAAATATCAATTTAAAATAATAGATTATAATTATATAATATATAAACACATGTGTATCACTAAGAGATATAATACAGATTGTACATAAACATGTGCATATCACTATATATGACAGAGATTATATATAAATATTAATAATAGTAACTATAAATAAATATAGTAAAATAAGTAAACAATAGTAAAATTCCCATCTCATTCACCAGGAATGCTGTTCACTCGGAGCACTTCAAATGGAAATCAAAACATGGAAACACTGACATAGAATCCCCAGAGTTTTTGGGCCCATTTTTCAATTTAGCTTTTAGTTTGTTCACTCCCAGCCTTGTGAATACGAGTTCTTGTAGTTTTTCAATTCCTGGGCCTTTTTTCAAGGTTAGACAGCAAAGATGAAAGGAAATCAGGGGATATTTTAACCTTCTGCTGTTCACCTCTTATCTAAGCTGTGCAACACAAGTGGCTGCTTTTGGTTTTGGTTTCCTGGAATTCAGGAGTAAGAGTCTGGAGCATTTAAATGTGGTCGAGGATCATTTTTCATGTGGTTTTCTCTTACCTCATGCGATAGTGGAGCCGGTAGGATGTTTTCTCATCGATTTTGAAGACCTGGTTCGGGGCATACCAGAGTCTTTTGTTCTCATCATACAGTGCAAACAGGTTGTGGCACAGAGGAGACACAGCTGGCACAGAAAAATACACAAATGGGTGAATCACAAGGCCACAATGCACATGCACACCCCGAAATCCAAATGCAGAAAGCAAATAGTTCAGCTTGAAAAGAAACTGAGCCTGGTATGTTGGAATATTCTAATATATTCAAAAGTAAAAGTTGAAGCAGAACCTGCACATTGGTTCTTCTGTTTTATTGTATATTAAATAGCTACTTCCAATAGGAAACTGATTCTGAAATCCTGATTTTGCCCTGAATTTGAGAGGAAATTACTTTTCCCACATCACAGAAACAGGTATTTTAACAAAACCACTCAGCAATACCCCCACTTTGTTTTATGAATGAATTTTGCCCCCATAGTTCAGAGAGAAGGTTTTAGCAAACAAGCAGAATATGCCATTTTCACATTCTTTGCTCACTCAACAGAGGGATTTCCACAAAGGACAGACTCTGACTTGTATGTCCAGGCTGACCTGCTTTAAGCTTTTGCACTTACATCGTCCCAGAGAAAAACAGGCTGTGGAGTGTTTGCAGGGCTGTTGTTTGAATTCCTTGCTCCTGTTTCCTGCGGCATCCACTGAAACTATTTCCATTGTGAATTGGGGAAAGGAGAAGCCAAGGAAATAAAATCTGAGCCTAATTTCAAAGTTGAGAGAAGGGGGGGGTGGGCAGCCACTGCCTTGTGCAGGTAGCAAGCAGGGTATAGGTGCCATCATAACTGGAATGCCCATTCCAGTTGGGATTTCAGCAGGGACCAGGACCACAGCCCTGCTCAAATGGGCAAGAACTTGTACTTCATTGCTGAGTGCAGTGGAATTAGTGAAAAACAAGAGAAGGTAGAAAGAATTTCTTTAAGAAAAGCTCATTTTAAGTAATTTCTATAAAGTTTTGAAACTTCCAGCAGGAGTTACTGGGAGCAGCTGCACGGTCCGTGGACTCCTCCATGCCGACAGAAATAGGTGGGTGGTTAAATACCCGTAACTTCAATTAAAACTATTAAAAAACCAACATCAGTACTTATTTGATGAGGTTTGTGCTGCAGATCCTCCTCATTTCCACCTTTCCAATGGAAGAGCAGCAATTAAGCAAATGAACTGAAGGGTATTCAATGTTCCAAGAATCCAGGTGACTTGGGAAAAGAAATCATTTTAAAGCTGCAAGAAAACTCCTGCCCAGTTCACCTGTTCACACAGCCAGATTCACCACTCCTGTAGCAGCTGAATAACATTTAGTGTTCCGTGGGGACACAAAATTGGCTTCAGGGCAGGAATTAACCTCAGAATTATAAATAGAAAAGTACACTGGGGTGTGAGATAAACACAGATTTAATCCACTATTTCCTGGAGAATGACATATATTTTTGCGTATCTTGCTGAGTCACAGATCAGAGTGACACAACACAGGACAGATCCTGTTTAAGAACTGCCCAAACAGCCCCTTGGCAAAAGTTTTCATCCTAGACCACAAAAAAAATGCACATTTCTTGTACAAACACTGACTCATACGCAGAGGATGCACCACTTTCGATACTGGGAATAAAATCATATCAAATCAAATGAATCCATGTACTCACAACACCTCTGGGCAGCTTCAATGCACAGCTCCTCTGAGGTGAACTCCCCGCTGGTGTAACAAATGGGGTCTTTATCTTGCAGGTAGAAGAGGATTTCTAAGCCCTGATGCTGAACTTCCAGGCTTACTTCACTCTTCTTTGTGCTCCTCATCTTTGCACAGAAAGCCATGGCTTTGCAATCTTCTTTTACATTTAGATACTGAAAGCAGAGGAAAAATCGTCAAGGAGAGTCTGAATGTTACTCAGAACACAAACCCGTCACTTAGTGAGGCCACTTCTTACTGTGATGGGCCAGGCAGCGCATTTCTATAAATCTTCACATTGGGAACCTGCTTATTCCAAACCAATGAGATGAAAAGGGAAAAATCAAATGTCACTGATTATTCTGTTTCTGGGAACTCTGCTCCAAATAATTCCCTTCTCTTCTGGTGGTTCCACAACTGTTTTAGAAGGTTTCTCTTCTTACTGCAAAGCACAAATAACTTTCACATCCTTAGGCACCTAATTGGCTGAAAAACAACACTTGAGACTGGATAATATAAACAGTTCAATTTACGTTTCCCTTTTTAAAAAGTCAGCTTCTATTTTTACAGTCCCCTTAACAGCTAAGTATTTCTGATTGTTTTGTCCCCTTTGTGTTTTAAACTCCTGATACTTAATGAGTCCTAGTGAAATAAGCTTTATTGGGGAGTTATTTTTCATTACAACTTCTCTGTCTCTCTCCAGAAGGAAAGAGTAGCACTAAGGAGGTTTAAAGCAACAGCTTTTAGACTGCCAAGAATGCATAAGAAGACACCTCTCACACAAAAGAAAACGCATTTTGCGTTTATACCCAGTGCTTATATAAAAAGAGCCGGAGGGAAACAGATGATTTGGGGTCTGTGTTCCATGTTTTACTAAGTTTTAGCTCAATTAACAACAAAAGCCCAAACCCCCAATCCTGTAGTTTATGAAATTAATCCTCCCACTGAAAAAGAAACAAAACCCAAACACCAAAACCAACACACCTGCATTTATGTGACTGTGGGATCCTCCACGCAACTGAAATGGATTGTCTGCAGCCCTCCAGGAGCAACTTGACTCTGACTGGAAAAAAAAGGGAAAATTAAAATTGTCAGGAATGACTTTATACAGTTTGAGGCACAAATTAAATGACGAGGCTGATAAAATGCCCCTTGCAATCCAAGGGATCTTTACATTATTATGACTGAGATCTGGATCTGGTCTCAAATAAAGGCAGTCACAGCAAGAATACACTGATTTCATTCTTTGAGGGCGCTGGCTGAGATACAAACAAAAACCACATGGAAATCCTTGGTTATCCATTGGCTTTTTTCCATATTTTCAGTCTGAGGTCGCACTCATTGCAACCCTCAGCTGAGACACCACAGGAACGTTCTCCTCTCTGCTTTGTCTCCTTCATGGCTTCTGAAGTCACTCCATTCTTCACATTTTTACCTACATATTGCTAATTCCACCTCTTTCCTGGTGTCTATTGTTTCTTCTCCTTCCAGATTATCACTTAAATAATTTGTTTAAAATAAGCCTGACGTTACTGCTGGTTTGGTATCACTCATCTGAGGCTGAAAGATTCCTCCATGTCTAGTCTCCACCCCCCTTTTTTTCCTTCCCCCCTATCTCAGCCAAAACGTACTTAAAACTAAATGTGTATTGTTTTTGCTTCAACAGTGTAAAGCACTTTAATCTGACAGAGTAGACTTCAACAAATATTGCTTTAAAGGCCTGAGGCTTTGTCTGGAGAAATTCTGACACTGCCACAAAAGCTTCCCTTGTGTTTGGGAAGTGCCCAAAAAACGTGATACTATCATAGAAAAAAATAACGTTTAACAGCACAGCACACATTCACAATTAAACTGCATGTTCCTTCCATCCTTGCCACTTGAATGCTAAATTTGAGTCTCCAGACACATCCCCTTGGCAATAATATGGAGAAGAAATAATTGAGAGCATGATTACTGCAACACGCAGACAAGCCAGTAATTATTTCTGCACAGCACCATAAAATTTAAATGCAAAAGGTTAAAGATATTAACTTTAATCTAATTGAAAACACCCCCTTCTAAATGACATATAAGTGAAGCTCAATATATTTTGATGTCTGTGTGGGCATAATATTAAAAAGATTTTCCAGATGTTTTAAAATGTGAGGGGAATATAAAACCAGTGCCTTCTTGCAGATTCATAAATCAAACGTGCTGCTTTTCAACAGAGCCTTCTTTGGTTTGCTTAATAGTTTCTACTCTTGTTTTTAATCACAGCAATCCCCAGAATCCTAAAAAAATCTTTAAGTGCTGCTTCATTTACGAAACACTTCGTGGGATGAACCAAACAAAGCAACATCCAATCTCCGACTTATTATTTTCTAACGAGTTTTACAGATATTCCCATGCTCAGAGTCAGGAATTCCTGTTTTAAAAATGCATCTTCATTTTCCAAGAAAGTCTCTTTTGACCAGGACGACCTGCTGTGTCTCAGCACCCCTCACCAGACCTACACAGTAGTATTACGGTATGGACAGGCTGTGGTCAGAAGAGCATTAGGGCAGCTCCTCCAGGCTCTGTTGCAGCATCCAACAGGCAGAAATGTTACACAAATAAAAAATTAATTTTCATTGCTTTGCCTATGGAAAACATACTGAACTCAGGAAGAAAACACACTTAACTCAGCCAAAAAAATATTCATAAAATGGTAAAACTGTGTTTATTTAAGATCTAATTCTTTGGAACTGGACTAATCTGGAGATTGTTTCATTGATTACAGCTTTAGGGGTAGTTGTCTCCTACAGCATTTGTATACAAACTCATTCCCCACTGCCAGCAGTGAAAGGGCTTTTGCTCAGATGTAGAAGCTCGCAGTATTTAGACCTTTTGCCCAGTATATTCATATGTACATTAATCATAATTACTCCACTGGTCAATTCAGTAGAAGCTTTGAGAACTTGTAAATAGGTTTTTTTTAAGTGACTGAGAATATTCTGACTCATAAAATTGTTTAAATCTTAATAGAAGTGATACAGAGACCCTGGATGGCAGAGTGAGCCAATCCCCAGCTCAGGGCACCACCAGCAGATGGGGATGATGGTTCATCCTTCAACAAGGGTTACAACCACAAAATCAGTGATTTGGGGCACAAACACAAAACCAGGCACCCACAACTGCCAAAACTCACATCTAATTCCTTTGGATGATGCCAATGAACAGAACTGGAGCCCACAGAAAGCATTTTTTCTCACAGACAGATAAAGACCTCACAGACTTTTGGTATCAAGGATGAAGTTACAAAATAGGGAGAGGAAATTCTGAAGGCAGGTTGTTCTAAGCCAGTTTGGCTATTAAACTACTAGAACTTAATGAAATATTTGGCAGAGAATAATATTTGGTAAAAACTCAAGTTCCTGCCTGTGACTTGCCATGGCCAAGATGTCCTTAGTAAAAGCAGAGGGGTTGAAGCCCAGGAGCTCCAGTACTTTTAAGGAAAAAACCCAAATGCACAACACTATTAAGCAACCCCTTTAAAATTTCACATGCCTTGAAAACGAAGAAAAAGCAGATGGAGATATTAAATACTTTTAAAATTATTTGCACATCTTCCTTGAACCAGAAGGAAGGAGTTAAGCTACTGCTTGGAAGGAGGAGCCCTGGAAAGCCAGCCTTGGCTCCCAAACCTCCAGTGCAGCTGGGACATCTTCACAAGAGAGAGAGTCCTCTCCACAAAAATACCCCAAAACACAAAAAGAACTTGGCTTTAATAAGGAAACAGAGCATAAAACCATCAGCTGGGACATACTGCAAGATGTCAGCCAGATGAGCTCAAGCAAGGCCACACAGCTCAGGATCCCCACCTGAGCACGCAAAAATATTTGTTGGGATTTTATCCCAAACCAGCTTTCTTGTTCTCAGTGGGACACACTTAAATTTCTCCACAGTTCCCAAAAGAAGGGCTCTGTGAGGTGGAGCAGATGCAAGCAGAGCCTGCCAGGAGCAGGACCACCGGACCCCACAGCACCCTTTGTTCTCCCTTCATGAAACATTTTAATGGGCAGAGAAAAAATACAAAACCCACACAGGTTTTGAGAAGAACCCCCCAGCTGAGACCTGCTCGGATTTCAAATGCAGGTTTTGCTTCCTGCTTATTTTGGTTCTGCCAAAATAAGACCTGACTCCCTACAGCAGCCCTCCTCCACCTCCACCACCAGCACACTTCCACCATAAATAAAGACCATGGAACCAAAAGGCAAAGATGGAAGGTCCATTTCAAGGGCAAAAGTCCCTAAAATACGAGTAAAATCCCAGATAAAATCTGACCAAACCAAAACTCACTCTGAAACACCATTTGCAAGTTCTTCCTCTTTTTTGCCCTCTCAGCCAATTTAGTTTCTGGTTTCGTGACAGGGACACAGCCTGGGGATGTTTGTGATTGCTTAGGCTCAGACAGTAACAGATAAACTTTCCTTAGGCATGTAGGGCATGTCATTTTTTCACTCTTCATATTTTATGTCAGCCCAAAAGCTCTCCATTCTTATTATTTTTTCTACACCCTGCTCAAGAAACTTGTCACAGCCTTTCCAGCACAGGGCATGCATCTAATCCAGCATAACTTATTAGAGACTCATTGAAAATTTATATATATGATTGCAAGCTACTTGTTTTCTACAGGACTATTACCAAACGTACAATTTATTTATTTTATTATTGAATTTATTTTATTCTTTTAGTCAGAGTCACCACACGCTGTTCACCTCTGCCCCAAAACCAGAATTACTAATTCCCCTCGGGTTTTTCTGTAGAGTTTGTACTGTGATATGACTGATCTGTGCTGTAAAATTTTACTTTAAAACGGGGCTGAGAGGGCATGGAATGGAAATTTTCATCAAAAATAGTTAATGTGCAGCAAAGTTCTTAAGAACTGAAAAACAGGGTGCAAATGGTCGGGTGTCTCAGCCACCTTCGTTGTATTAACAGATATTCTACATTTCCATTTTTAGCTCTGAAAAGAAGAGGAGGCAGAGTCCTGGCATGTTCACTGACTTTGTACCAGCTTTACAAGCCCACTCAACCCACTGCTGCTCTACGAGAACTGACCCTGCTCGTTTCCTGTGCTTTTCCAACACAGTTTCAGCTCCTTCTCTGAATTTCGTGACGTGTCACCCGTGTGGGAAGAAGTTTTTCAGCCCTCTCTGAAAGCTGCGTGTTAATGTGCCACCTTTAATGTCGTGGTGCAGAGGCAGCAACATGCACACAAACACAAAATCACATTTTCCTCTCTGTAACCTGACCCTTTCAGCCTGTTCTTCCTTTAGATATGGATTGGGCTTCTCTAGTGATCAACAATTTTTCACAGACTTGTAGAATGGGTTGGGTTGGAAGGGACCTTTAAAGGTTCAACCCCCTGCAGTGAGCACATCAACTAGATTTTTATAACTTGCTTCTAAGTTATAAATGTGTATTTAACTACCTTTTATCCACAGTTTCTGGTGCAATAACAACTTCAAATGAGCCACTTAAAATCTTGTCCAGTCAACACTAACCACTTGTCATCTATAACAGTATCAGTTTCCTTGGAGGCAAAGGTATCAAGCCTTAAGCCATCATGGAAACCTTCCAACAATGACATGATTTTTATGTAATTAGTTTTTCATCACAAGCCAATTATCTAAAAATCAGAGCTTTATTACAAAGAGTGAAGGGAGATTCCAGTTTTAAAGTGATTTACATGGACAATTTGTTTTTTATTCCTGCCTGGACACTGCATTAATGATCCTTTTCCTTCCTTTATGTTCTCCTCATCCCCGTGCTACACGCAAGGAGCAGTCTGCACCTCTCAGAAGGGATGGAAGTTCTCTGGCACAGAGCCACATCATCTTCCCAGCAATGAAGCAGATCTTCAGGAAACGCGGCCTCTTCCCGGTGGCACCACACTGATTTAAGGGGTTTCCTGATGCTCAGCTCAGACGTGTGGAAAAACTTTCAGGAAAATCAGTCATTGTGGCAAAGACCTCCAAATCCACGTTTTCTTGCTGGAGAAAGTGTTAAGGGTGGGGAAAAGCTTGTTCCTTCTGGGCTTACCCAAAGTGATCCTCAGCAGGTCACTAAAGCAGGATGTGGCAGGACTACACACACGCTCTTTGTGTACCGAGTAAAAATTCCATGGAAGTGAATATAATATTCCTCACTGGGAACTGGGGCACACAGGAAGTGAACACGGGGTCACACCTCAGCTCTGCTAACGCACGGTAACTCTTTCAACTCAAGAGTTAAGCGCAGTACTCAGGTGTACGAGGAGGTGCTGAAGCCCAGGGAATGGCTCTACCTTTGCCACGGGAGGAAAACACCCTGTAGTTGTTGTATGGATCCATCAGAGAGGCAGGAGTGGAACAGATCATAGAACGGAAGAAAAACCACTCCAACATAAGAGACATTCTCTGCCCACTGGAGGACCAGAGCGGGCCAACGTCATCACACAACTCTCTCCACGCGTGGACGTGGCAGGAGCAGCCACGTGGCCAGGACAGTGTGGGGGTTTAGGAGCACAAGGGGGATTCACTGTCCAACACTGTGATAGGACTTCCACGAGGTTTTAATACCTATCCTTCTTCTCCACAAAACCAACTCGTAAGTCAAGGTCCCTTTGTTTCCTGAATACTTGGAAACTACCAGCAGTTCTCCTAAGCACGAAAAGCCATCAGGAGGGAGGTGGAGCAGCTTCATTGTTCACACCTTCCAGATGAAGGTCTGTAACTGCAGAACAACTCCCCTCTTTAACCAGACTGGAGCAAGAGAGGTCAACTCATCCTGCTCTTCCAAGCCTTAAAATCTCAGAGATCCCACCATGCTGAAATGCTTGATGAAGAAACTTGATCTCTGGGGCCTCATTATGCATCTGCAGGCTCTTGGAGCTCCAAGTTCTCCTCAAAGCCCAAGTTTTATAAGCCACAGTCTATCCCACCTCCACCTTATTTCCTTAGCTGACTCCATTTGCTCCACAGGCTGTGTACACGGAGAAGAGCTGAACCCCAGCTGGGTTCCATCCCAGCACCAAACTGTTCCACACTCCCTTCTGCTGAGTAATTACTTAGAGTGTACCTGGGAGGGGGGCTGTTTGTACCCCCTTGCTGCAAAACAGGCACAGTGAGCACCTCCATGATTCACTGGTGCTCCTCCAGAAGGGAATCCTACATTTTACTTGCTTTTAAGGAAAAAGCAAGCACAGATTTACTGCAACAGCACCCGGATTTCCGATCGCGTCTTAGATCATTAGTGAGAAACAAACCAAAACAAGCAACCAGCTGATGTCTAGCAAAGCCAAGGTTGGTGGGACAGCACAAGAAACATGTCTCTTCTGCAAATGAGTAGAGAAGAGATTAAATGAGTTGCTCACTTACCCAGGAAATCAGCAGTGGCAACTAGCCTGGGTCTCCCACATCCCACCCTGCAGCCTCCAGCATGAGAGGTAGAGTTAGAAACAAGTTCCTCCAAACACCAAGTAGGGGAACTTCTCACAGGCTTCAGCTTTCTAGCTTGAGGGTATGTAAAACATGCAAAGGGGCTGGGAGTGGTTGGTGACCACAGAGCTGCTGCACAGCTACCCCACTCCGAGACTCGCGGCTGCTCACAGCCCCCTCTACCAGAGCTCCCCGCTCAGAGAATGGGTTGGGTCACTTCCCTCCTGCCACTTCCCTGTAGCCACTTCCTTGAGAGCAGCTGAAGATGTTCTGAACCTTTTTCACTTTCAACCTGTAGCATAAAATGGAGACTCTTGTCCCAGTTCTCTCCACCCTTTCTTCCTCCTCCCCAGAGCTGGGCAGCACCAGCTGCACACTACAACGGTGGCAGCAAAGAGGGGATGCAAACAAGCCCCACCTCACCCCCTACACTATCCTCAGCATAGAATCACAGACTGCTTTGGGTTGCAAGGGACCTTAAAATCACCCAGACACAGCCCCCTGCTATGCCATCAGCCACCACACACAGAGGTCTCAAAGAAGGAACAAGCCACAGGGGAGGTTTAGCTACATTAAAATTTTTTTACCCCAGAGAGAGAACTTGCCCAGCATCATCCTGCTCTGGGGATGAGCTGCCTCGAAGCACTGCTGGCACCTCCCATGGAGCAGGAATTACTGAGGGCGAAGAGCAACCTCAAGTTGATCACAGCAGCTCTCAGAAGAACAAACTGAAACAATGGCACTTCTTTGCACTGGATCTGGTTTAACATGAAGTGTCACTAAGCTGCTGCCATTTAGATCACTTCGAAAGGTCTTAAGGAGGCTTGAGCTACGTGGCCAACATCTACTGTGCACATGGCATGGCTCTTGAATCCCCCAGATGGCTTCTGGTAGTCTTGTGCTTCCTGTGGTGGCTTTGCACTTTGGTGTTTTTTGATGGTTTGCCTTTTTCTTTTTTTGTCTAATGTGGTGAGAAGATATTGTTAAAGTTCCCTCTTAAGGGCTTGTCATTTAAAACAAGTCCCAAATAAAAGTAAAAAAACCTTTATCAGTTATCTTTGTCCTGTTCAGAGCAAATGACCAACAAAGGTATCCCCTATCCAAACATTCCTTCTATAACATAGTTAAAACCATACAATTCCATAGGAAACCCATGGGATTTGGACACCAAGAGAAATTTGATCTTCAGAGTCCCTTACCCCTTGCTGTGCTCCCTGCTCCTCTTTTACTAAGTTAAAATTATCCTGCTACAATGCTGGTAGTGCCCATTGGAACACTGCTTGGAATTCTGGTTGGAGAAGATATGGCCAGATGACACAAAAACAGTCTCAGGGTTAATGACAGTGTCTCGACCAAATATCTATCTAATCTCTCTGTCTCTCTGTCTCTCTGTCTTTGTGATGCAACACAGTAAAAAGCTGAGATCTGAAGTGCAGAAATCTCTGTAAAGCCCCAGGTGCTCTGGTAGGGAAGGAGATGATTGTAGCTGTGTGGTCCCAGAAGTCACCATGCAAAAACACCTCTGAAGGCCATCACCCATCTTTAAAGATCACACATCTCTAAAGGCCATCACAGGAGGTAAAACAGAACAGGCATGGTGCTACAAGAAAGATTTCCGTGGAAGTTCACACCTGAGCTCAGATCACCTCTGGTCTTACCCTCAGGGCTTCAGGTTCATTCAGTACAGCAAAAGACTCGTCTTACAAGTTTTACAGTTACCAAAGGAACCAACTTCCTCCTGTCCTCACCTGACCTCCCCAGGCTCCTGGAGAAGCAGCACCTTTCCTTCAGTCAGCCCAGCCCAGGTCTGTGCTGTTGGGTGGCTGTGCTGCTGCCAACGCAACTGCTGAAACCAAGAAACAAAAACATCCATCCTAACAATGAACGACTTCCGGGTGCCACCTCTGTCCTCCAGGCACAACCTAATTCCTGGAAAACCTGTCACCTGGCTCAGTGAAACTCAGTAAGAGGAAGAAACGGGGTTTAGCTTTAGTTTTCCTTTCTCCTTCCTTTCTCCCAGTATCTGCAAAAGGGAAAATATGGCAATACCAACTACCTGCACTCAGTGTTCCTTGACTGAGGAGGAATCAAGGAGACTCCAGCTGGTCTCTCTGCACAGTGCAAAGCCCTATCACAGTCAAAAAGACACCCACTCAACTGGCTGTGCTTCCAGTTCTAGAAAACTAGAAGTGCTGGTCCAAAGAGCAGCTTTAACTCTTCCTCTGCAGCTGCATTATCATTTCTACTACACTGTGCAAACCACCACCCACATGTGATAACAGACTGTAGCTCTCCCCGCCAGGACTGCAGCAGAGACTCCAGCTTTCCCTGCCCATCCCCCTGCCCACACCGTGCAGGCCACCACAGCATCCTGGGCAGGGAGCTACTGATACCTCTGACTGTGGGGAAACTGCTCCTTCCTATCAAGAGATCATTTTTTGGTGCTTGGGAGACCATTTATACACAGACATTCTCCTGCAAAAGAGCTGCCATGGAAAGCCACAACAGCTGAGACCAATTGAAAGGACAAAATCAGCTCTACAGCAGTGACACCAACACCACCCAGAGCTTTGGAAATCACAGACACTGACCTCCAACTCAAACCTGCTTGCTGGGAAACTAATGAAGGAGAGTTAGTACTAAATATATTAACTACTGTATTTGGAAGAAAGTTTTGCTTTCTTAGACACTTGGCTTCATTCTCATCTCAGCAACTGGCAGCATGCCTGGAAATAAATAAAAGCTGCACCACCGTTCTCCAGTGCTAAAGCAAATGATAAATGGAAGGTAAATGTTCTAACAAACTGGAAGCATTCAAGTTAATTAGCACACTAATAAACAGTAAAGAAAAAATAAATAAATTTGTATTTAGCCACATAGGTGCACAAGAGACATCCTCAATGGAAAGTGAACAATACAGAGTTTTCCAACCCAAAAAGTTCCCAGGGAGAGTTATTGGGCTATACTGGCTCAGTGTGTAAAGAAAAAATGTTTTTAGTTTAGAAAAGTGGGAACACTGGGAGCAGTTCAGCACTTCATGGTAAAAAATGGAAAACACAAGGAAGAACCATAGAATCATGGAATTGTTTAGATGGAAAAGACCTTGAAGGTCATTGAGTCCAGACGTTCCAGCACTGCCAAGGCCACCACTAACCCGTGTCCCCAAGTGTCACATGCACAAGGCTTTTAAATCCCTCCAGGGATGGGGACTCCAACACCGCCCTGGGCAGCTGTGCCATGGCTGGACAGCCATTTCCAGGAGGAAATTTTTCCTAGAATTCAATCTACCCTGCCCTTGTCACAACTTGAGGGCGTTTCTTCTTGTCCTGCCCCTTGTTCCCTGGGAGCAGATCCCGACCCCCACCTGGCTCCACCCTCCTGTCAGGGAGTTGGAGAGTGAGAAAAGGTCCCCCCTGAGCCTCCTTTTCTCCAGGCTGAGCCCTCCCAGCTGCTCCTGGTGCTCCAGACCCTTCCCCAGCTCCATTCCCTTCTCTGGACATGCTCCCGCCCCTCAAGAGGCCTCTGGCAGTCCCACCTCTGCCTCCATGTGTGACACCTGGGGAAAGGGTCTCTACACTGGGACACGAGAGCTGCACACTCACAGTGGACCTGCTCCCCACTGTGCTGCACCAGCAGCCTGACAGCTGCTTTCTCACACTTCACCACCCCATTAAATCCACTGAATAAATTAAATGCATTTAAAAGCAATAAATACATTTAAAGTTCATCTCCTATTGGCCTCCACCAGCATTATGGAGACCAGAAAGCAGCTCAGCCCCCAGAAAGGAAACCCAAAGTCAAATAGTGACACTGCTTTTTGAAGCTAATTGTATTTTCAAGCTTTTAATTTAAGCAGCTACTTCTCAACAGCACAGTATCCACTGGCATGTTCATACCTCTGCATTTTACAGGGAATGTGTGTGACTGGAGATGAGAAACATTTGCTGCCACTGAGACATAATTTTTAATACAAGTGGGAAATGCAGTTCTTTATTGTCCGTCTGTTGGGATAAACACACCCAGTAATTACCTTTTGTTACTGACGGATCACCAGAGAACCTCTGTATTCATGGGTAGCTGTAAAGACATTTATCCCTACTAGCCAGAGGAAGGAACTGGGACTAGTTAATTGACTTGTCTGAAGTAAAATGAGATGCAACACTTAATTCCCTCTTTGAAGTTCCTTTTATGGATATTTTTTTGGGGCTTATTTTCTGCTCTGCTCACCATGTCGCTAAGGTTGGAGCTCCTTGGGGCAGGCAGAGGGGCAGCTCATCCACAAGGTCCCTGCCAAGGACTGCTGTGCCTTGCTGGAGCCCCATCCCTAAGGACTTCATGTGCTTCAAACCCAAAGGTTTGAAGCAAGTGCGGCTTTAGGCTGCAGGTATGTGGAAGAGAGAAGAATAGAGAGAATGGTGTTTAAATGGACATTTAGAGAAAAAAAGATCACAGTGATAACAACTTGAAATTGGTCTATTTTTCATCTGTGAAAAGCAATGGGGCAGGCACTGATCTTTTCAAAGAGCAAAGCACAGCTGCATCTCTTCTCTCAGGAATGAGCAGTATGGGAACACCTGCAGAAGGAGTTTGCACTGCCCTGGGCTCACCTTGGCCTCAGGTAAAAGGGCTGTTCAAAAACAAGTGGTGTTCAAAACATGTTTTCCAGCCAGAGCTGAGAGAGGACCCTGACAGTACCTGCACGTTGCCATGTTCCCATACATCCGGTTAAATGCAGATGTTTGCCTTTGAGCAAGAGACTGTGTCCTCTGACTTTGAGCAAGAGACCGTGTCCTCCTCTCACTGCCAATCCAGACAATTAACTCCAAGAATGCATTTTATCTTATCCTGAGCCAGAAATCTGAAGGAGGGCAGATGAGGTTTCCAAGTCGGTCCTCTGCCTGAGCAGGGATCTGACACTTGCATCTAAACTTGCCTCTTTAAACGGCAGATTCAAATTTGGAGGAGTGAACTCTCCTCCAGGATATACTTTGGTTTGCTTGCAATTACTTTTACATTCTCAGGCTTTAATGAATCCTTATGTTGCCTACTCTGAATCCTTATATTGCCTATCTTACTTCAAAAACAGGAGCTAAGCCCTCAGTATCACCTGTAAAGTTGATAAAGAAATGACATCGTACAGATTCTTTTTCTCTGATCCCAACTGCAGTAATTTCTCACAGCTGCAAGCTCTTTTCTTCCCAAAAACCAAATACCAGTAAGTATTTGATATTCAAGCAGAAGCCACTTGAAACAAAGGAAGGCAGTTGCTGAAAGCCAAATAAAGCTATTTAGAAAGCTGTCCCAGTCAACAACTTGAGCTCTGCCAAGTAACCGGGATCCTTCGGTGACCCAGAAGCAGAGCCTGAATTGGCTCCTTTGGACACTAAGAGAGCCCACATCCTCCATGATTTCACATGGATTCTCCTTCAGAACATGGAACAGCCTGATGTTCTGGAGGCCCAGCTGCCAACTGCTGCACTTGAAGTCTTATCTAACACTTGTTTTCTGCTTGAAACAGAGGAACACCCTGTTGTTGTTCTGGTATCAGTTTTATCTCCTGAGACAACCAAAGCAACTGACAATTTAGGATTTAAGCACAGTAGACTCTGCCACAAGCAGCTTGTTCCGCAGGAAGGAACCCGTAAATCCAGTCCTGTCCTCCACCACCACCTGTAAACACGGGTTTAAATCCAGTCCTGTCCTCCACCACCACCTAGAAACAGTATTTCCCCAGCCTGCACATCCCTGAGCTGAGGATCTGAGCACAGCACAGTGCTTCAAGACACCATATACATTATGATGGACTTTTTTCAACCACTCAAAGCTCTAACAATTATTTTCAGCCAGTAAATTCTCACTGGCCAGTTTAACTGTGGATGCCCTGGCTTGGAGTGGTGCAGTTGCTACAATTAAGAGGGTTGCTGGTGTGAGTCTTCTGTCAACTATGAGCTGTATCCCAGTATTGCCCTGTCAAGCAAACCAAATATTTACAACCCTCAATTCATTCAATCTCCTTGGACAAATACATATGCTATTTTTAACTAGGCTAAACAGGAGTAAATTTTACATGTTTGCCTCAGAGAATTGTGTCAACAGTGGTTCAGTGGTGCTGAGACACGTCAGTGGCTTTAGAGTACAATGGTGAGCAGTGGGACTTTGTTTTCATTTCCCTGGGGAGTCCTGCAGGGTTATGGATTTGAGAGTTTGTACTGCAGACTGCACAAATATCCTGCTGCTGATGGGTTGGTCCCATACCCAGACAGACTCTACTACACTTCCCACCTGACACAGAGGTGTGGCAAGCACAGGATCTCACCCTGAACAATTCCAACCTGGCACTCGAAGGACTTTCCTGCCCTAGAAGTTTAAATCCAGTCCTTTCCTGCCTTAGGACTTTCCTGCCCTTCCAGTTTAACAATCCAACTTATCTCTTCCACAGAATTCTGGTAGGGCTGAATCATCCCCTGTTTATTTACAATTCACTGATTTCTCTCTTTTTAGAAAACATTTGCTGGTGCCATTTCTGTAGTTGCTGCCTCGTAACTTGCTGGTCTTTAACACCAGAATCATCCTCCTGTGACTCTTATGCAATGTATGGAAGCTGCAAAATACCCCAACTTCCAACATATACTCTATATTTCAGAATAAGGCCTGGTCAAAGTCAAATATTATGAGATGAATACCTTTCCAGGTGCCTACCTGCATTCCCAGTACTGTCCTTATATTATGAAAATTGACAGGAGCTCAGTGTTTCTCAATTTCCAGCTTTGGGCAAGAGCAGTTTCATAAATGTTTGTGGCCATTCCACTTCTCAGTCCAGTTATAATTTGATTTCGGCTCTCTAGAAGCTCAGAGCATACCGCTCAGCTGCAGTTCTCCCTCCCTCTCTCCCAAGAGCAGTTTTGGATGCAGGATCATTACACTGCTGCTGTGACTCAACACCAACAGGTCTTTGGGCCTCTCCTGCTCTGAGGAGTCCCAAGATATCAGCTGCATGTGCCACAGGTCAGCATTTCTTGCCACAAGGCTGATAACACAACTTATCTCAGCTTCCACAGCTCATGCAGGCCCAGTTTATCCACATGCAACCAAACAACCTCTGGGCTGAAGAACTGCGACCCCAAACCACCCTTCCCAGCTCAGGTGCCAACAAGAAGCTCAAGGAACTTGGCTGTGAGCAGGGAATTTTTCAGCAGCAGGCAAAGTGACTTCCAGCCAGCAGATTCCACTGCAAACATCCCAACCCGTGGCTGCAGTGAATCCACAAGCCACTCCTGCTCCTTCTCCTGCTCCTCACTCAGCAGCAGTAAACAGGAAGCCACCACTGAACACCGTCACACACCCCCCAAGCAACCTGCTAAACTTCCTTCTCCCTCCAACAGAGCTGGAAACGTCTGTAAATAAGTAAAGAATATCTGTAAAGAAGAGAGTATAAAGAAATGTAAAGAAAGGAGACAGGGCTGCACCTCACTGGCCATCAGAGCTCCATGTGCTGTTCTGGGAAGGGCAGCACCCTAAGGATTATGTACATCATATATATTATAACATATTAAATATAATTATAGAATTATGTTATACATTATAATATATGATATATTTAATACATAATATATACAGTATATGTGTATTAGTAAACAGAGTTTTACAACACAAAAGCTGGGACTTGGATATTCCATTGTGGCTAAACCCCTGTAATATTTTATTCATAAATTAAATCACAGTCCTTATGAAATTATTGTGAACTCCTTCATTAAGATGAATAAAGACACCAGTTCTCAGGCAAAAGAGACAACTGAGGGGTGAATAATGAATGAGCATTCTGGCTGACAAGGAACAAACCCTTTAATATACATTTAAACTATTCACTTCCTACAGGAACAAATAAAATTTACTTATATTACATTGGACCTGAACTTTGCAGCACTTCTTGAAGAGTCTGGAAGAATTTGTGTTAATAATCTGAAAAGAGAATCAGAGTGTGGACATTAATTACTGCATATCTGCCAAATATTGCCTACGAAACAGACTTCCTGGTGAGGCAGAAAAGCACATTTAGGTACTGCCAAGCTGCTCCTCATCACTTCAGATCTGGTTGTAAGATCTGGCCCTGCTGCCAATTTATCCCTGCAGGTCCAGAGGCAATAATGTGAATATTGGACTGCAGCACTTCTGGAAGCATCACGCACACCAAGAATTACGCTAAGACCTTAAAAGCTCCGAAAAAGCAGGGCTCAAGACATCACTCCAAAGCAATTAAATAAGCTGCTGCCACAAAAAGTGGCTTTAAGAGCTTACTACAGCTTTTAACTACCTTTCCTGTAAAGAGCTTAGTACAGTAAATGTGAGTAAGCGAATATTAAAAATAGCTAAGCTGGGACAGTCTTGTTCAATGGCTTTTAGCACTGACTCAGACGAGTCTGACTCACCCCAAACCCCTCCTGGCTTTACTTACCCAGTCTGGCTGTGACAGCTCCAGTTTTACACACTGGACACCACTGCCAGTCTCGAGACCCATCTGGGTCATCACGACCTTTCAACCTTCAGTGATCATTTTCAACAAAATGACTCACAGGATTATGCTACAAAAGGACGGAAAGCCAACGTTAAAAAGGGCTAAAAATTAAGGATTTATCACTCTCTGAAAGTTCCACCAGCCATTACCAAGCATCTCACTACAGAAATACTTTCTTACCCTCTCTCCCTCTCCAGTTACTGTGTTGCCTCCTAAAACACCGAGTTACTGAGCTGCCCCTAAAACTCCTAAGACACGGAGTTGCTGAGTTGCCCATCCTCCTTGAAAACCCAGAAGTTGCGCAGACAGGCTGTCTGAATGCAGTATATCTGCCATTCTTTGTTCAACCCCCCAAAAAAATCAGAGAAAAACCCTCCTGAAGCAAGTCTTCATCTTATTTACAGGAACTAGTGGTCACATATAGGGAATTTCCACATAGTTAAGTTGGTAACTTTTATACTCTGACTGTACATTTACAGTCACAACAGAGAAGAACAAAAAAAACATTACAAAACCTTCAGAACAGATGTACAATTTAATCAAGACTAATCAAGCTAATCAGGTAGCAATTACAGTCTGTTTAATGCAACATATATAGACATTATAGGAGGTAATATGTGATCCTGTATGTTTTATATATATAAAATAGACCTCCAGAACTATGTATATGCTCAAAAATCATATAAACCAAAGTCTTTGCCAGATTTGCAGCAATATTCCCCAACCCAAATAACTTAATTTTGATGCTTATGCCTTAAAACACATCTTAAGGAAATGAGAAAGGGAAGAAGAGAGGGCAGTGGTAACAAATCATAGAGTTAATGTTATAATCATATAGTTAATAATCACATACATCCTTCAGAAGTTATGTCAGGTTTTTATTCCATCTTTCCTTCTCACTGACAAAACAACAACAGCATGTTTTTTGGGGGTTGAGTGGCTTTTTTGGACATCAAGGGAAAAGAAAGCACAGGAGGAGAATCACTCTCCTGAAACATTTAAGAAAAATACTTCATATTTTACGGAAGCCAGAGGTTATTGAGTCTTATACTTGAACTACTCTACTAGGTACCTCATGCATGAATTCTAAAAATTTTTTCTCTGTCATAGTGGGTTAGTCTTAAAAACATTCCCCTCTCTGCTCTTCTTTGCCAGAAAGAGCATAACGCGACCAGTCTGGGTGAGTTTTCACCATAACTCAGAAGGAACAGAGGACAGATAAATGTGATGCCCAGTCTAACCCATTTGCTAAACTATCAAACAGTATTTGCCTGTTTCCAAAACTAACAACAACCAGCGGCAACAAAGTCTGGAGCTCAAACTGTCAAGACAGAAAAACAGGAACCGTGCTCTAAAATTGGGGTTTCGTGTTTCCCCTTTTGAACTTGATACCAGAACCAACAAGACATTTTGTGTCTAAGAGGCCACGAGACACAAAATTTTCTAATTTTTTTTTTTTTCTGGGGGGCTGGGGGGAAAGGGAGGCGAACTTAGAATTTAATGTTTGCTGCAAGGACTTGGTTCTAATTTCGATTTTTTCGTATTTCTACAAATGAGAAAATGCAGAGGAGTGAAAACAGGTGGAAAAGAAGGGCTGTGAGGGAGGTCCTCCAGTGAATCCCACAGCCAGGAAATTTGGGAAGACAGAGTGGGAAAAAAAAGAGCAGGAGAGAGTCAAGTCTGAAGCACTTCAAATCACACCTCTCTCCCTTTTTTATACACTGAGATGAAATTGGCTGTTTTACAATTACAAGTCCAAAGCAAGAACTATGGAGAAAAGGAACTTTTATAAAGCATCCGGACATTTCCTGCTTTGCTCCAAGTCTGCAGCCAATTCGCAAATACCACAGTGCAGCTATTCTGGGCAATAAATATTTAACTGCAGTGGGCAACACTCCCTACAAATTCTACTTGGGGAAAAAAGCTTTGGGGAGCAAATCTGGCTGTTAAAGTACATGCAGTTCTGGAGAAAATAATGAGAAATAAAAGCAGAAGGTGCACTGTGCATACACTTAATGCTGAGGACACCACAGCCCAGCTGTCCAAAATGGCTCTTAACTCTAAATTCTCTCCTCCATAAAGCACTTCCTTTTTTCTGTCCTTAAAAGCAACTGAATTTCTGAGTTAACATGCAGGAATCTCAAGAACAAAAGCTCTTTCCAATTTCACCACAGTTGTTGGTTTATCCTGAGTCTTCAACTGTTCAGCCCTTACAAAAACCAGCAATCCCACATCGGGAATTACTCCTCATTTACAGAAGCCTCCAGATTTTAGGGAGGCTAAAACCCACTGCCCTGTCACTGTAATTGCCAGAACGTTGTTATCCCATGAAAAAACAACTAAAATGCATCAGCATATTAAAAAAAAAAAAAAAAAAATCATAGTGCTTGAATGGTTTCAGAATTTAAAGATCTCTCAAAAAACCTGTTTTTAACTTCATGCACTGAAAGACTTTTCGTTAACATGAAATAAATATTAGTTTCACAAAGCAGATCTGTATTGAAAAGTTACCTTTGGACAGAACTCACAAAAATTAGTTACAAGTCACCTCTACAAGTTGTTTTTTTCTTTTTGAGAAAAAATTACCTGTATTTCCTACGGTAACTTGGATGTATCAACCCTCCAGTACTTTTCTGAAGCAATCTGGGAATTACCACATGAACTACCTGTTTTTCAAACAAGCAATCAAAATATTTCTGTGTCTCACAACCTGGAAATCTGGCTGCAACCCAACTGCGTTTTTGTCTTCATATTTGTGTCCCAAAGTAAGATTGGTTCATTCTCCCAAATGGCTCAAGGCACATCAATTGTACTTCACCAGAAATCAGAAAGCCAACACTTATTTTTATGTATGTGATTTCTGTGCATATGTGCTGATTATGTTTATATAGAAGGTTATCTGCAGTTAAAAACCATTTTCTGCATCTCTCCATACCGTCCGAGACACGCGTAAAAAGAAGAAAAATTATTTCCCTCGTTCTTAAGTGGAAATAAATTTAAAAAATATAGCGTGCTGTCGGTCTATTGTCTATTTTTACCCCCCTTCAGTGTTCACTGTACAATTCAGCTCTCTAGAAAATCTGAAATTCTAGTGGAAAAAGACACGTAAAAAACATTCTCATGAGCAAATTCACCTGAATTTGAGCAAAAAGGCCACAAAGCTTTTCCACAAAATCACCACGAGCAGAATTCAATTCCTAACACCTGCAAAGAGAGGGAAATCTGTGTGGCACTATTTCCTTACGGGAAACAAATGTACCCTTAGATATTCAACAGAGGTTCAGATAAAATGCTCTGTGTATTTTTCCCTTGACAATACTAAAAGATCTGATTTGTTAAGTGTTAAACACACCAGAAATACCACACCGCTTTTTATTTTTGTCCCAAGAAACTCTGAGCTGATGGATTGTGAGCAGAAGTCACCGAAACCAGAACAAAGGACTTCATTTAGGCTGCTTTGAACTTTGTTTTCTGCTAGTTCTCATCACATGCTTAAACTAAAATCCTGAATCAGACAATGCCAGAGCGGTTTGGGTTGGAAGGGACCTTAAAGCTCATCTCATCCCAACCCTCTGCCATGGGCAGGAACACCTTCCACAAATGAAAAATGCCTTTGACAAAAACTCTGAGAGAGCCACCCTGCCATTTTAGCTGGGAATGATGAAAGTTTAAATAAGAATTACAGAAGCCAAACTCACAATTTTTAAATCTTGGAGATTCTTTTCTGTTTACTGTAACGTGAGAGCAAACAGATGTGGCATGAGAAACAGAGTCAGAATGCTAGATATTCCAGTAACAGCCATTCCTTTCATTATTATCAACAGGACTGAACTTAATCTGGCAATAAATCCAACTGTAGATACAAGTTAAAAATGGACATCTGAGGTGTTAATTTTATGAAAATTTATTTATTATTAAAGTATTGCATCAAAGATACTCAAGCCTCCTAATCGTGAAAGAACTGTTTGGTGTACAAATTATTTGTTTTCTTAAGCATAAGATGACCTTTTGACTTACAGAAACCACACCGAGATCAAATTACCATTTTTCTTTTCCTCAAGCCAGTGCCTGTGACTTAAAACAAGACACAGCTACAAAATGAAAGAAGAGAGAACACAGAATTACTGCAAAATTAATTGGTCTGAGCTCCTCCATTACTCATGAAAAAATGACACCATTTAATTTTTTTTAGCTTCTGGAAATGATCCGGATCAAATGCAAATCAAAGCAGGATACAAAGCTCAGCTGTGAACTAAGAAAATTCTGTGAGGCTCCGTATGCAAATCCCAAGCAGAGCCAAGTCTCCAACAGCTTTGAGTCACCAGTTCATTGCAGAGCTCTGACTCGTGGACAACACCCACCACACTGGGCTTCTCCGTGTCATCTCACCGACTTCTCACAAGGTACCTTCTCCTCCCGAACTTTTAAAAGACATTTTCTACCCCACCCCTAAATGTGGATGAAACTGAGACGGGGAGGGGGGAAGGGAATTACCTCATTTTAGCACATTTTATAACGGGATGCTCATGGAGCAGAGTGCTGTACCACCTACCCTTTAAGAGTCTGATTCTAAACTCAGTCCTAAAAATTTAAGCTCTATTAACACAAAGATACAACATGTTAAGCTGCTTCTTAAGTCTTTGGTTGGGGATCAGCAAATTGAACCTTAGTGTTTGTACACACCACGTAGAACAGCTTTATAGGACCAAAAGTGTGTATTTGTTTAAAACATAAGGATCATTGTAACAGTTTTGCCTGCTAATTAACTACTCCCAGCTTGCCCTGTCTCTTAAAACCGAGCAACAACAGCAAACGCACTGAAATGGCCTGGGAAAGGCCATTTCTTCTAAACCATACTGAAGAGAGAGGATTTTCATTTAAAGCATAACTCAGTCATTAGGAGAGATCCTAAAACATTTCTCAAGGGACTTTGGCTGGGAGAAGATGCACAGGCTTTGTACAGCAGAGCCTGGTGAAGATGGTACTGTTTTACTGCTGGTCATCAGTCTTTACTGGGGGAAAAAAAAGAAGCACACATGGTTTGGCTGTGGGGAGAGTGCAAATACCACCCAAATGGGACACCTCAAGTGCTCATGTGCGTATCTGCCAGCTGCCCTGGCCCTAAATGCAGAACTAGTTCAGATTACATTGCTTCCAAAATGTGAGCTGAAACACGTGTTAAATCTTATTTTGCATGGTTCTGCTTGGCAAAAGTTGCAGTTCTAATAAAAAACCTTTGACTTTCAGCAAAATTATCAGGAAGAGTGGTTTGCACCTCAGCTGTGCTTCCAAGGCTGAACACACCACAAAGCTTGGACAAATTCAGTTGTTTTTGTAATTACTCAATGTCACTGATAGGCATCAATTTGCCTGTGCAAAACTGAACTCGTACAGAACTCTGGAGATAAAGGGGAATTAGCAGCATATATGTGCACAAACAAGCACAGCAGTTTAACTGCTAATTAAACGTTATCAAGCAGTAAGCCAGGAATTTTTAATGGATTGAAGAAGAAGCCCCGAGAAATTTGTTCATCAGACAAAGCATGAAACAATCCCAAGAGGGGCTGTAACGCAGCATCCAGTTCCTCTCCCTACAGAGGCAGAGTGGTGCCACAGATTTATAGGTTAGCAGATCCTGCCCCTGTCACGTAAAATAAATCTTCTAAGTACACAGAGAGGGTGGTTCTGTATAAACGTCTGTCTGAGTGACAAATGACGCACAAAGCACATCAACAGGTACAGCCTGTAGTGCAAGGCAGGAGAAATATTCTGTGTTGTACGCTGGGCGATATCACGAGGTGAAACTGCTTCCACTTTGATGACTATTGGTGTTTCTCGCACAGGAATTTCGCAGCACAGTGTCCAAGGTCACATATCCCTGCAGGAAGCTGATGGGAGTCCCTCAGAGGAGCTGAGGTGTCCCTCAGAGCTGGTTGCTCAACCCAGCGGGTGACGTGCCACAACACGGCCTCGCCGATATGACACCCCGGCCGCACTGCTGCCTCCTCCCTCTGCACACACACCACAGGCCAAGAAAAACTTTGCCTTATTTTTCACTTAATTCCACAGCAAACTTGTAAGAACGCGGTGTGATTAAACCTGGAGGTACCACAGGCTTTAATTGAAAGGTAAACATTCAGCTGATACCAACAAAAGCTGAAGAGTCAATCAGTCAAGTTAATTACACAGCCAAGTTAATATGATCAGCACCTCAGGTTTTAGCTGTTTAAGGCTGTGCTGGCACACGGTGAGCATTCAGGATTTAGAAGCTGCCTTTTTTTTAAGCCAATTCTGTTTGCTGATGTATGGATCTATCTTGCTCATATAGCTGTAACTTGGCGGGTTATAAGTCACATGGACAGGAAGCTGAAAGGACTAAAACCCACAGGACTTTTTTTTTTTTAACTTGGCAGAAGATAGCTCTTCTTTTGTAAAAATGCAGCTCAAAGTCAGCTATCCCCATATGTCCTTTCTCTTTACCCCGTGTGGATTTGACAGTGAAATCAAACCCAGGCTCTTCCCTACTAATCGATACCACAACTGTACGAAAGTTGTTCAAGGCCAGGAATTACTACTAAAATTACTACAATTGCTGGTATAAAACAACACAAGATGATTTTTTTCCACTTGCTGCTGGTGGTAAAACAAAGGTTTCCAGGGGAGATTCCCAGCTGGCAAAGCTCTTGCCAGTCAACTTGCATTTGGGTACAATATCCATGGGGGTTTATTCTGTATCATCAATAAACACAACCTCAATTTTCCCTTCAGGAAGGTGATGATGCAGCAGAAAGAACACAAGCACAAGTTTGGCAATGACCAAAAACCAGGGATCAGAAGGCTCCATCTCTCTGACCAGACCAGCACTTTCCAGAATCTGGATGAACTCCTGACTATTCCCTGTCTTCAGGAGAGTTATTACGAGTCCTTCTAAAAATCAATACAAAAGTCAAATAAAAGACATTTAAGTCAGGCACTGAGGCTTCTAATAGAGAAGTTATAAGGTTATAAACACCATATCAGAAGCCCATGGTGTCCATTACAGCCTGTAGAACTCAAATAGACTCTTCCATTAGAAAAAGTGGAAGGTGGCACATGCTGAGTGTGGGAATTACAGCTGTTACTTCAATAACTTCAGTACTTCAAACGCACCTTTCTCTTCCTTCAGCTTAAGCATTAAGAGCAAGAAAGAAAGGTAGAAGACCCAAATTAAAAAAAAATAAAAAAAGCCAAATACAAATGAAACACAAATCAACAGTAGGAAAAAACAAACTGTATTCGTAATAATTTTGTTTGCAGGGAGGATAAATCCTACAGAACAGAGTGTTCCAGCCCACATGGCAGAGCTGTAAAGGGTGAGAACACAGGCTGATACATAAAGGTGTGATGCATACAGGTCAGGCTTGCTGATCATTCTGGTTCCTCTTGAACTTTTAAACTTTCTAAACACACAGGTCCTGGCAATTTCAAAATTATTAGTGTCTGTTTTGCCATGCTTTGAGGAAAAGTGAAATACAGAAGTGTTCAGGAAGTGAAAGGTTATTTCTTGTGCATCTTCAGTAAACACGAAACACTGAGTGTACAAGACATTATATAAAGTGAACTGCAAATGCCAGCTTAGAGATGGTTTTGATCAAAAACCTCAGAGCTGAGGGTGGCCACACTTTTTCCACACAGGAGTTAAGATGTAATAGCTTGACATTATGAGCCAATCCATGCAAACAGCAGATTTAAATATAAACGCCTGAGCATAATGCAGCACTTAAGTTAGGCGGTACCTTTAATTTTTTTTAAACATCTAATGCCCTAAAAATAATATATATTCATTTAAAAAAAATAACAAACAACACCACCACAAAAAACCAACCAAAGGAAACACCCAAACAAACAAAAAAACACCAAAACCAAACAAACAAAAAAAGAAAGCCAAAAAATCACACAAACAAACCCTCTGCTTTGAATTTATCATACTTAAATAAAATCCAGAGGAGTGTAGAGACGGGTATTTATGGATGGCAAGCACCAGGAGGTCATTTAGACTGCACAAGTGCCAAAGTTTTTAAGGTTTGTTTTGTTTAATGTATCTCTTCGTGCTGCTGGGGTCTCAAAATGAATAGAAAAGTTACTTCTGCCAAATTAATTTCCTGAAAAACTGAGTCCATATAAAAACAAACTGCTTGCAAATGTTCCCTCTCCCCCCTCCCCTGTCCCAGTCATGGATCTGCTTCATTTTCCTTATTTAAAAGAGTAGAAGGCTTAGACCTGTCCCTTCCTCAGGACAAGAAAGGTGGAAGGGTTTTTTCTCAGATGTAGGTTGAACAACAACTTTTTCCTGTTCCAAATAACATGAGTCATTATTACCTCAATCTCATCTCCCAGCCAGTAAAATGAGGTAGTTTTAAAGATCTGAAGTGAAAGACAAACAAAGTTATTTTGATACAATATACCCCAGATTGAAGGGTAATTATTAAGAATATTTAGTATACCCCGCTAAACTCCAACTGGGCCTCCTGATGAGCAAGCCAGATTCCACTCAGTCCTGGAATAGCTGGAAATGACAGGAAACACTCAAGGAACAGCTTAAACAGCACTTGGACTCCAGAACTGTTAAAATTTTGAACTATATTCATACACTGGTGCCTCAAAAGCCTAAGCTCCTCTGAGATCCACTCTGCAAACAAGGGACATTGTGTACCACAGTCTGAGGAAGGTGCAAATTGTCCTTCAGGAGTTTTCTCCTGGAAGCAGGAATAGCAGTTGTCAGGTTTTGTGTTTCAAAGGGAATTAAACCTTTGGAGACAGGAGATGGAATATAGCATCTGAGAGTGAGAAACTTGCTGAGGGAATAAAGAGGCTGTGTAGTCAAAGTCAGGCCCTGGCCAGTGACACAGCTGAGGCTGAACAACCCCAAGGCTTCTGAGCCCACTTCATGCAGCTTCAAGTGCTTATCCCCCCCTGCAGCCTCCTTCCTTACCTTTGTGTCCCCTCCTCCAGAGCACACACAGACGACCAAAGTCTGGACTCCTGGCATTCAACACTGAATTTGTCATTTATTAGCAGTATCTCCTTTATGCAGCAGCCCCACTTGAAAGGATTACAAGTCCAAAATACATCATAAAGCAAAGCAACCAGACACATGGATTTATGACTGATGAGTTTCTTGAAGCCTTGTAAAGGTTTTTTCTTAACTAGCAAGCCCTTGGTGCTGCTCTGGGAGCTTCAGAGCTACAACAGAGCAGTGATGATGTATTTCCAGAAGGGCGTTTATGATCAGATCATCTGATCAATAACGACATTTAATTACAAACAATTTTGCCACTCTTTGGCAGCTATAACTGCACTTGCTCACAATCTTACTCTGCAGGTTAGTTCCTCCTCAAACAAAAACTCCAGTTCCATTTTTCCCAGGCTTTCATCACCGTTCAGGGTGGTGTATAAATTGCCTGCTTTTCCATCAACTTCCAGTTGTTTTCTTCTATTCACTATCTTAGCTTTTACATTCCATAGGGAGGAAAAAGAAGTCTAACAGAATAATTTTATGCAGTTTCAAAGCATAATCACAATCACAGAACAAGCAGAGAACCACATTCATGTCACTGTTAACAAACATCTCACCGCCTGTAAAAGGTATTGATATGCAGAGTAACACTTTACCTGCCATGTCGACATCGCTCTTCCAGTTTCCTGCAGCTCAATTTTTCTGTCAGTTATGCAACTTACATTACATTTATATAACCAGCTCAAGAAAAAACCCCAAGATTACTTGAGCCAGCAAAATTTCGTAGTTTTACAAGCGTGAAGAAAATTGTCAGGACCTGTTCCTTAAAAACCCACCTGTTCACAACAACAGGCCAGGACAATAAAACCACTAAATTGTACTTCCTCCCTTCTCCAATTTCAGTCAAGAGAAATTGCAACCATTTTGCCCAAGAAAAGCATCAGCAACCTCTTTTTCCAGTAGTTTTCAGCACTGTTTCAGTTTTTTAAAGGACCGGGTGACTATGTAGAACAAATCCTGGATGGGATACTTAAAGTGCTGCTGAAGACAAGTGAACAGAAAAATCCCCCTCATCTGTCACTTCCTGTACCACATAGAAACTACAGCAATAGGTGGATGTGACAATTTAGCTGCCAAAACCCCCAAAATGCTGTTCTTCTGAGGCTCCACTTTCCTTCTTGATGAAGTTCAAGCATATCCGTCTCACCCCACGAGCAAAACCGAGCAGTATCAGCCCATGAAAAAGCTTTATTGCAGACCATTAACTGCATGAATTATGTACTTGAACTGCCAAAGCCATTTTCTATCAATCCAGCAAGTGTTTGCCATTACCAGCACCTGAAACCTAATTGCACTTTAAGTGCTTTAAAGATCGAGAGCAGCTCCTGTGTTTACAGGAATAATGCCCGATCTTTGTGGAATTGCAAACTCTTGGACGGGCTACAAAAGAACAACATGAATATTGCCAGGTTTTCATCCAGACGAAAACATTTTGTCATTTTTAATTGCTGTTGGACACGAGACAAGCCAGGAACCAAGACCCGGTTCAGTCTTCCCTCCACAACCTTCCTTCCCAGCCTGATTTCTGGTTCAGAGATTCTCATAACAACCCTCTTCGCGCCTCAATACAAACCAGTCCTTAGGGTTTGCTTTTATGTGTGAAAGCTTTGACCTCTCAAACAATGCAAACACCTTCCTCTTTATGTAAACACAGAGCAGCTCTTGCTGCTGCAATTCACACCCAACACAGCTACGGAGTCCAGGATTCTCCATGGGGGTTCCTGCTGTATTTTGAGCATCTCTTCCTCGTGGCAAATCAGGCACCAGCAAGGTGCCACAGAACCTGAGGGCAGTCCTGCAGGTGAAAAAGGTGTTGCACCTCCAAAGCCAGGGAGGACTGGGAGAAAAGCGGTAGGAAAGAGGTGCAGCTCTTCACAGGCATCGCTGTCAGGATGCTGCCTGCGAAAACAGAAAGATTTTTCCGCTCTACACAAAAAAGGGAAGCTGGTTTCTCTGAACTCAGTCTTTATTTGCAAGAATAAACTACTACAGAAATGTCCGTCTAAACTTACGGAATTCGTACCACTTATTCTCCCAGTCAAGAACTCTGGCTTCCTCCCAGCCCAAGAGGTAAGGCAAAAGAATTAAAGTCAAAATTGCAGATTCTGTTTGACAGAGGGAAAAATGAGTTTAAAAGGAATGTTGATTTTACCCTCTGAGTTTGGCCAGTGGCTGTCCAGGTGCACTTCAGCTTTCTGCTTTCCAAAGCTTCTCTCCAGATTCTAGCTTCCATTTCTCTCCAGACCTTAGTCCATTTGTTTTTTAAAATAAATTCATTGAACAGACAGTTTGGGCACACAGAAACAGATCAAGATTTACCGCTCAAAAAGGCCAGTTTACAATTAATTCTGATATATTTTCTCAGTGCAGAGCCTTCCAGGAGTTAAGTTGTTCCAGTTCTGTGTTTATATTCTTGTGCAAATTTAAACCCACTCACCCTGGATTTTACAAGCTTTTCACCCCACCTTTCTAAAAGGCCAAGTATTTGCAGTTTTGTGGTGTATGAGCATAGTATAGTCTCTATGCCATTGGGCTTTGGGGCAAATAGCTTGTAGGTACTTTGATAAGTAAGATATTTAACAACTGAATCAATAAAAATGTACTTACAGAAATGGTTGTAAAATCAGCCTGTGATCACTAACTTTTAAGACCACAAATGACAGCAAGAGCCTGATGCGATCTGTTGCTGGCTCAGACAGAGTAGTGTGTCCTCAGCTGGCTTTGCATTTCAAAGCACCTGTCTCGGTGTCACCTAACACAGACCCAGATCAAGGTGCAACTTCCTGTGTGTTTTAAAACAAGTGGCAGGAGGAAATGCCTCCCAGTCCCCTTATAAGGTCAAAACTGAACTTAATACTGAGCTTCAGCAGCCCAAATAAAGGGGTACCACAGCACATCCATCCTGCTCAAGAATAAAACTACAGGGAATCTTCTACGAGCAAAATTGGGTGAACTGGAGTGAAGTTTAAAAAGTGACACAACTTTGAATTATTGCCATCTCCCCCCCAGTAAAAGAATCACAAAAAAGCCCCCAAAACTTTCTTGCACTGCACTTACCTTCCTTCCAGGTATGCCTCAAAATATAATCCCTCCATCCCTAATTCATCAGAATAGCCACGCCCTTAGTCCTCCTAAACACAGACTCGATATTTGTTTAAACAGAGCCGGGTCCATCCCCTCCTGGCACACTGAGCAACTGCCGTGTTGTCTTTCTGCCATCAATCTCCATTATTATTGACCTGCTTCAGACTTTTGTGTCCTGGTTGTCCTCATACACGACCTTTCTACATGTATTTTAAGAATCCCAACTCAAGGCGATTACAGAATCAAAGACTGGTTTGGGTTGGAAGGGACCTTAAAGATCCAACTCCCTGCCATTATCCAACACTGCAATGTTTTCACACGTTCACACGCAGCAGAATTTTAGGTGTCTGTAGAAGGTGCAAAGCTGGCACAACTTGCCAGTTGCCAGGTTACCTGCTCCCCATCCCTGCGTGTCCCTCGGGGTGACAGGTATCCAGCCCTGGATCGTGGCTGTCACTTCCCTTGGGGGTGAAAGATGTCCCAGAAGCGTCCCTATCCCTTACAGAGGAACAGATGCTAGACCGACAGCTGGACACCATCAACGTTCCAAGCCCGCAGCTTGCCCAGCAGTGGGAGGTAGCGGGATCTCCCCTGGCACAGCGGGCTCGGGGGTCCGCGCTCACCCACGACCACTGGGGAACTTCTGAACTTCTCCCAACGCACCGGCGGCCAAGACCGGAGCTGTTTCACTGCGGTTCCTCCTGTCACCAACCCGGCCTCTCCCGCCCCGCCGCGAAACGTGGCTCTGCCACCGCTTCTCGGCCCGGCGCTGCCCGCACGGCCCCGCACCCGCCGGCCAAGGGGACCAGGGGCTCCGCAGCCGCACCGCCCCCCGGGATCAGGGGAACCAGCGGCCCCGCACCGTCTGGCCAAGGGGAACCAGCGGCTCCGCACCGGCCCCTCTCCGATAAGGCAAACCCGGTGGCTCCGGCCCCGCTCCGGCCCCTCTGGCCACGGGGACCCAGCGGCTCCTGACCCCGGACGCGGCCGCCG
>VXAY01006780.1:1693007-1706706 GCA_013399855.1 Oxyruncus cristatus | reverse complement strand
CGGAGCATGCGCGGGGCAGGGCCCGCCCGGGGGAGGCGCCTCGGGCCGGCTGAGTGGGCGGCGGGAGGGGGTGCGGGCTGTGAGGGGGTCTGTGTGTGGGGTCAGCACAGAGCCCGGAACAGCGCCCGGGGCTTCGACAGGGGCTATCTAAAAACACACGGCAGTCAATACACTTACCCAGAGAAGCTGTGGCTGCCCCATCCCAGGAAGTGTCCAAGGCCAGGTTGGACGGGGCTTTTGGAGTAACCTGGGCTAGTGGAAGGTGTCCCTGCACATGGCAGGGGTTGGAACTGGATGAGCTTTAAGGTTCCTCCAAATACACACCATTCTGGGATTCTATGATACGTATTTTGGCACTGCTTAGACAGTACCGGATTTAGAATCATAAAATCATAGAATGTCCTGACTTGGAAGGACCCACAGGGACCATTCAATCCAGCTCCTCACCTGGCATAGGACACCCCAACAATCCCACATGTCCCTGAGGGCATTGTCCAAATGCTTCTTGAGCTCTGGCAGCCTTGGTGCTGTGACCACTGCCCTGGGGAGCCTGTTCAGTGCTGAACCACCCTCCAGGGAAATAAAACTTTTCCCTAATAGTCAGCCTAACCCTCCCTTGGCACAGCTCCAGCCGTTCCCTCAGGTCCTGTCACTGTCACCAGAGTGAAGAGATCGGTACCTGCCCCTCCACTGCCCCTCATGAGGATATTGAAGACTCCAGTGAGGTCTCCCCTCAGTTTCCTCCAGGCTGAACAAACCAAGCGCCCTCAGCCACTCCTCAAACAGCTTCCCCTCCAGACCCATCCCCATCCTCCGTTGGACACTCTCTAATAATAGGTTAATGTCTTTTTGCAGGGTTGTCTTCCCTATCCCAGTGCCAAGGCCACAGCTGTCATCTCCACAGATGCCCAATGTCTGCTGTGTGCAGTCTGAGCTACTGGTGCGCTCAGATCATCTGTAAAACCCCACAACCACATCCCCAGCCTCACACCGATGTGAACGAGCCGGTGTAAACAAGTTGGTGTTTACACCAAAACCAGGAGACACTCACAATCCTCCCATCTGCACAGAAAAGAAACCAGTTTCTTCACTGTGGTTTCAAACTCTTGTCAAAGTCACAGGAAACAGCACAAGTGGAAGTAAAACCAGTCAGAAAATGATTCAGTTCAACGAAATCATCCCACCCCCCTCCCACACATGCACACGTATCTGGCATTTTCTTCTGACAGAAGAGCCAACATCTTTTGGGGAATAGTCCCAATAACTGAATCAGTCATTAAAAAACCCCACCCTGATAAACATGACCCTTCCCTGTGTAATGGTGGCTTCATGTAATTCAGACTAAGCACACTGATAACATCTTTTTATCAAGATCTTCCTGTGCCTGGCAGCACAAGGGTGTGAAAGGCCCTTTGCTGTTCAGAAGTGTTTACACTTCAGTACAGCTACTCTGTCCCAGTTCATATGCCTTGTGCCTCAGCAATCCCGAGATTTGACCCTTTTCTCCAGGAAATCGACCCAAAGCTTTTCATCTCCCCCAAAGGAGCTGGGAGTCGGGTGCTGGTGGCGTGTGAGTGCACATGTCCAGATAGTTGTAGTTCACAAACTAAAGATAGATAAGCATTGATTACATTTTTCCCTTCTCCCAAGAGAAATCAAACCAGCCCTTCCCCACGTGTTTCCACAGCTGTCAGGGAACCAGCAGAGCTTAACTTGGATGATTTTGCATCATTTACCTTTTTCCTCAGCTACAAGACATTGGGTCTGGATTAACCATGCACTGTGGGAAAGCACCAGAGTCTCACCCTGTTTCCATCCCTCCCATAACTGTCATTCAGGTTGGAAAAGAGCCTGAGGCTGGAAGAAGGGAGGTCAAGCCCTGCAGATCACAGAATGATAGAACGGCCTGGGTTGGAAGGGACCTTAAAGCTCATCCAGCCCCCCCCCCTGCCATGGGCAGGCACCCCTTCCACTAGCCCAGGTTGCTCCAAGCCCCGTCCAACCTGGCCTTGGACACTTCCAGGGATGGGGCAGCCACAGCTTCTCTGGGCAACGTGTGCCAGGGCCTCACCACCCTCACATGGAAAAAATTTCTTCCTAACATCTAGGATATATGTGGCTGTGCCACTGCTCCCAGGCCTGGCCTTTTCTTTTCCCTCTCCCCCACAATCTGCCTGCAGAGGCTGCTTGCCTCAATCATCTTTCATTCTTGCCAGCCCTTTCCATGACTTTGCCTTTATAATGATAAAATCAGGTATTTTTGGTGGGTTTGCATGCCCAGTAACACATGATATCCTTATTATTTATGCCTTACAGGCAGGACTCCTTTCCCAGCACAGCAACTGCTGTTGTCAATGGCCTTAAATCCTGAAGCTCAGCACTGGGAAGCTGAGCCAGGCCGATGAGGAGGCAGCTGTGACGGAAGGATTGCATAAGGGGCTTAGCCTGGGGCTGCTCGTGTTGCAGCTTTACCTCTACCTCCATCTAAATCCAGAGCCCAGGACCATGCCCAGGAATGACCCAGGCTCCCAAAGACCACATCCTTCAGTAAGAAATTCTCACACACCTCACTTTAAAAAACAGAGTCTGATCTTCTCTGGCACTGAAATTGCGTGTTCAATTTCCCAGTCCTGATTGTTACGTGAGTTTTCCCTTCTTTTCCTTAATTTCTGGTGCCTGCTGATTTTTCCTGGTTCTTCTGTGACTTGTAATTGGGATGAAATCAATGCACTTCTAAAAATTACTCCAAAAACTATGTTAATAACAGGGGCGGATTTCCAACCTATACCCAAAATGGTCTGTGTTTACCACAACATTCCATCCTATGGGAAGGATGTAATTTTGTATTAAAAACCCTTGAAGTAGTTTTCTCTAAGGAATTAATTGGACGTATTTGTAGCTGACTTTGTTTTCTTGTTAGAAAGAGAACAGGCTTGCAAAGAGCAGCAGAAAAGGCCTTGGATGCAAAATACATCTTTATGGGGTGTAGTGACATCTGAAGTGAAGACATGCGAAGTGAAATCTGAAGAATTATTTTGTATCTTTGTATCTTACATACTTCTTTATTTTACAAAGTTCAGGATGCACTTATGTACTCCATTAAAAAAATGGCAAAATACAGAAGACTAGACCTGAACTGTCTTGGTATTTGTGAATTAAAAATGAAATTAAATTTGAATTAGTTTTCTCTTGTAGCCTTCTTTAAAGAAGGAGTAGGGATTGATGCACACATTATCCCTTACTTTCCTGCTCTGCAGTTTGGTTTGCAAGCTTCCCCTTTGCCTCAGAAATGGAATGTTTCCACACTGCTTTACACAGTACAAATGTTTAAAAGCTTTTTTTCCGTGGCATTTCATGGTACAGTGAGGGACACGGCATACGGTAAAGTGCTTTAAATCACCGATGGCATCAGCTTGGGATTGACTGGACCTTTACATAAACATGATTTAACACTATCTAAGTGGTTCCAGTTTGTCATTGATTTGTTCCTGGCAGTAATTCTGGGGCCTGGTTCTTCTCACACATACCAGGGAAAATCAGGAGCAGGCAATGAAGTCAGAGGCACTGTGTGATGAGTAAAATAGGACCTAAAATTCCTTAACCTGTAGTAGTATTTAAAAGTATTCTGAGGATGACTCTGCGCTCTTTTATGCTTCTACAGAGCACCAGGTCAGTGCTGTTGAAATGAGAACTTATTTTTAAAATTATTTTTTTCATTCTCCCTGTGGCTGGAGTGCGAGGAACAGAAGAAGCTCTGGGGCAGCACAGGGTCGGGTCGGGTGAAGGGGATCACACAGCCACAACCTTGGGTGCTCCAAAGCATCCATTGAGTCCCCATTACTGGATGTTGTTGGTCTTCCCATCAGCAAAGTGGATCCTGCTGCAGACCATCACCATGGAATATCTCAGAGCCTGTGAGGCCCCTGGGTACTGCAGCGCTGGGCCTTGCCACAGGAGCTGTATAAATAGACACAATAGTGCACAAGTTCTTTTGACTGATCTGTTGCTGAATTTATCTTAAACTTCCTGTGCTCACAGAACATGCGTGAAACTGTGTTGGTGACACTGATTTCAGAGGGCTCGTCTCTGCTTGGAAAAGCAAGTGAGAGAATTTATTTTGAGACATCAGGAAGGTGTGAATTTCATCTTCGTAATTAACTACTTCTAAACACAGTGATCACCCCTTTTTTTTAAGCTAAGTGGGATTTCTAATAATCTCAGTTTGAGGAAGGAGAGGTACTTCATGTCGGTATTTCAAATGTACTTTGCAGAAAAAAAGATTAGATTTTGCCCATCCAAAGCAGCCCTTGTTCCAAGGGTGCCGTGGCAGCTGCTGAAAGCCAGGCTGGAGGGGGATTTCCTGTGCAGGCACAGCAAGCTGGCACAGCCATGTGGAGGAGGTGTGACATGGAGCTCCATTCCTGATATCTCTGGCTGGGATTCACTGACTTTGCTCCAAGTTGAGGAGTGTGAAGATGCTGCTGCCATGTCTCAACCCTGCATCAAGCAGGTTCATGTTGCTGCTTGTCTTCATCGCCTGTTTTTTTCCCATTGCCATCTTTCTGGTTCTTCACTGTCTTCATGACAAACCAACAGCTTTATTTTCATTTTTTCCCCACATTTCTCTGCTGAAAAATATCCCTCTAGTCCCCTTGCTGTGAAGCAGAAACTGGGTTTGTGTTAAGAGCTATAGAGCAGCTGCAAAGGATGGTGGTGGTGGTTGTAGTGGTGACAGTGTCCAGACCCAAATCCTACTTCTGACTCCCCCTCCCCTGAAGTCTGACTCGTTCAGTGAGCACGTTTTTGTTGTGTTTCGAGCAGACTAATAAAATACACAAAGACAAATCAATTCTGCCCAGAACCTCAAATGCATTTTCTTCAGCTCATTCCCAGCATAGCTGTCTCCAGAAGGATGAGTTTGGAGCTGGCACAGTTCACAGGTACCCACTTGCTGCCTGGCTGCCTGTCAGTCACACCACTAGAGCCAGACAACACTCTTGCTTATATACCAACTCCATATATATGTATGGATATTTATGGATATATATGGATATTTTTATATATGGATATTTTCTCTGGGAGATATACATACATACATATCCCAGAAAAAGTTGTGTGTGCAACAGTTGGCTTTGACAAGGGCAAGTCTAGCACTGACTGATCTGGAGGTGGGTCTGCTGGTGGGGAGGGATGAAAAGCCGAGGAAGGGATGAAGCAGAGCAGTGACCTCACCCAGAGCAATAATGAAATGTTTTAGGATTGCAAATGCCATGTTTGGCATCAAAGTGTCCCCCTTTCTGTAATAATACACAATATTGATCAGGTCCCTCTTGGTCCACAGACCACAGAGCTTGTGTACATGGCTGGGGACATTTCCCAGGTCAGTGCCCGGAATCCCAGACCGGGTGTCCTGTCTCGTTCATGGGAACACACGTAACGCACAGCACACAGCATTTCTGAAATCTTTAATCAATTACTACATATACAGCCTTGCTTGGACAACTTCCAAAGCTCATTCTCTGCTGCAGTTTTTCTCACATGCACTTTTGGAAATTACAGCTCCTTGGTCTGGGTTACAAAGCTGCATTTTGATGTGGCGTTTGCCATATTCCTGGTCCCTCTGTCGTAAGGAGACAGAGAATTAGGGTTGTGTTTCTGGGAAGAATGTTGCTCATAATGGCCCAGAGGGTTCAAAAATAAAAGCAAGATGGCAAACAAGCTCCAAATCTGGAGAAAAGTGGACTTTTTTCCCTTAAGGACAAGCAATATCACCACTAGAAAACCTATGGAGGTGAAGAGCAGTGTAGGGGTTTTCTCCCGTTTTATGCAACTGTTTTCCCTCATTTCTTCTTAAGTGAAACTGTATTTCATGCAGCTGTTTTAAAAGGCTGTGACATGTTTCTTTTAATTTAGCTGAGTTAAAGGGGTGAAAAAGTGAAAAATGCAAAGACTAAGAACGCACTAAACAGACACTGTGTTCCTCTAATAATTTTCAGATAAAATATTCACTACGGATTATGATTACAGTGAGTTTTCCTTTAATGGGGATGCAAATGCAACTGCAGAAGCTGGGTACATTTACATCCAAAATTAATTAGGCTTCATTAGCAATAAGCCTCTGGAAATTTTAATTTAGAGAGTCCCCTGGAGCACTACATTTCAAACCAAAATGCAGCAAGGCTTTAGACGCTTGAGGGGTGGTGTCACATATTGTCTGGAGATGTGGTTGTTCTGCAGCACGAGGAAATTATTCTCAAACATGATTTCTTTTATCACTCTGGGAATGTGAGCCAACATGTTTAGGGAAACTGCTTGCATATGAAATATGCCAGATCAGCAGGTAATTCTGGCCACACATGAAAAACATGATCATGGAGCTTCTCACGTTGTCTCTGCTGATCTGTGTCCATCTACACCAGCACAGCCTTTATCAGTGTGCTTCCACAGGAAAATTACTGACTTCTTCTCATCCACTTCCCTCTGGAAGAATCACTTCTGCCCTGATGCTCCAAAACACTGACATCTCTTTGCTTGTGTATTTTTGTTGAAGTCACAGTCTTTTTATTTAAAAAAAAAAAAAAAGGGCAGGAGGTAAGACTCCCAGTTATGGAAAACAGCTACACCTGCAGCATTTAAACCACTAATGCCCAGACCTGTTACTGACCCCACCTGCTCCTCTACCAGCCCTTTCTCCAGGGCTCTTTGCTGCCACCAGACCCAAACTGCTTGTGCTGGTGCTGCCCTTGTGTGTGCAGCCCTCACCTCATTTCCATGAACTTCCCACCACCAGCTCCAGGTTGGTCCCAACAGCAAGGACAAGACCCATGGATGGTGTCTTCTTGGGTGTTGGGATGGGGTCCATGGCTCTGTTGTCCATCTGCCAACACCTCCAACAGGAATCATTTGCTCTCTCACAGACTTATTTTTAGGTAGGAGGAATCTGAAGCTTGCGCAAATGTTTAAACACATGTCTCTCCTGAATTATTCAGTGTACTTTGCCTGCTTCTGGAGTTAATTAAAATGGAGGGCAGTTGATAGTGAGCTCTCACTTCACCGTGGGGAGGAGGCAGCAGGCTGTGCAGAGGGAGCACTGATAACCACCTGCCAAAGAACAGCCCCAGCAGCCTCATCTCTTTCTTCCCTGTTTTCTGCTATGGCTGAAAGAGGCTTTTTCCACTCCCTATGCATCAAACCCCCCCAGACTAAGCATAGCTCTCATCCTCTTGAAGACAAGGAGGAACCTGGGATTGGGATCTGAATTTCACCTTTTAACAGGTGTGAGCCAAAGCCCTTTGGAGTCAAGAGGGGTCCTTCCTCTGGCTCTAGCAGCGTTTGGTCCCAGAAAGGTTGTAACATTTGCCCAACAATAAATGATTTTGTATAAGGGTATATTAATCCACACATAGATCCATGCCCTGCTCCTACTCCTGTGAAATGTTATGAAGAGCGAATTACGTACCAAGTTGTGCAACCTTGAGATTCTCATCTGCCCATATACAAAAATGATTGCAGAAACTTTGGTACTGCACCACACTGAAACACTCAGCCCCTAATGAGTACCTGAGGTCACAGTCACAGTTTCCCTTGGTTAATCAAGCTAATGACAAAAATGCAGTTTACATAATCCAACAACTCAGGGAGTAGCTGTCTCCAGAATGAGATACAGGCAGAAATAGTTTATGCAGAAAGGAGAAGGGACTGTGTCATCCTCTGTTCACACAGGACTCCTGGGCACTACTTTTCCCAGCAACAGACGTACACTTGCCATTAGTGTTACTGCAAGGAGTGCGAAAGGACCCCTCACCTGGAAACAGGAGCAGGAATGTCACCACAGCGCTCCACTGAAAACGGTGAGAGTGGGAATACAGCTCCAACACACGGAGCTGATTTTACTCCAAGAAAGTGAAAATGTCCCCACAGGTGAGCTGAGCATATTTGTAATGAACAAATATTGTTGAATTCTCGTTAAGCTCATGACATTTTGCAAGGTGCTCTAACTGAGCAGGTTTTGGGAGCTGAACACCAAAAATACACCTTTGCACCTGGAGAAAATAATGTCACATGGTTGAGCTGGTGACATTTCTGATCACACAGACTTCATCAGAGTCTTCATTTCACTTTGTCCAACATCTCCAGGCTCACACCGAGAAATTGTTTACCCTGACCTAAACTCAAGTCACATTCTGGTACATCTCATATTTGCACGAGTGGGCTGCTTTCTTTGTAAAGATGTTTAAACAAGAAGGTCTGAGTTCAAGTTCAAGTGCCTGCAATTAAAACACAGTCTGATTATAAGAGGCACTGCTAGACTTTGAAATAACGACTGTATGCTTGAAGCTCGTTGGGAAGGATTCTTTTTATTTTAGTACAAATAAAGCATGGATTTTTTTAAAGCGTTTTGGGAAAGGCAACATCCTTACCTGGTTTCAAGGCTGAGTGCTGGTAGACAGTGGATGCCTTTTATCCTGCTGTTGTCAGAAGCTGATAGTGGCTGGCCAGCTCTGCTCGCAGCCAGCACAAACTTCGACCCTTAAAAGGCAGATTTGTGGCTGGGAGCCAGGAACAGAACAGCCATTCCTGTCTGCAGCCCCAAGGAGACAGCGCAGGAGCACAACTGCTGCTCTTCTCATGCAAAACGTGGGTGGGAAGGCAACGGCCTCCAGATGGGAAAAGGGACTTTCCTGATGAAAGCGCCTGAGAACCACTGGGTTAGAACAAACCCATCTGGAATGACAGCTGAGACGTGTCACAAGAAAACTGCCTTGCCTTTGGATCAATCTCATAAATTACAGCAAGTTCTATCAGAAAACGGATGGTCCTCAGGGACGTTATTTCTGAGCCTGTATCACTGGATGCAGGTTGTTTATGTCTTGCTTTAACACATTTGTGGGAGGAAGTGCTCTGCTGCCAAAGCACATTTTGATACTTGCATTGTTCATGTGCAGCAACATTTAGATGCAGCAAACCCACCAGTCTGCCCCTTCCCATATCAGTAGGAAGCTACAGGACAAAGAGATGGACTCTATGTGCACTGTGCTGGAGAGGGAGATAAAACTGGTAATGTGAGTGGAGAGGTGTTGTTTTCAGGCACAGCCAGTGTTTCGGTTCCTGTCCCATGCCAGAGCTCGAGGCTATGCTTGTTGTGACAGGAAACGAGAATCACGATGTGAAGCTGGGGCACGTCACCCCAGCAGGCTCTTTGCTCTCCCTCAGCAGCACCAGGCTGTGCTCAGTGCACAGAGCAGCTGTGCTAAATGTCCCTCCAAGTGAGAGGACTGGTCATTAACCTCAAACCTGACCCACAGCCTGGCAGGTGAAAAACCGTATTCCTTGGACCTGGTCCATACTAAACCTTCTCTCTGCTTCTGAGCAGTTATCTTGCTTCCCATAGGAAGGAAAAGGACTTTCTGGTTTCTAGTAGGAGTCAGCACCCTGACTATTTCATCAGTGAACACCCAAAGCTGTCCCTAGAACAGCACCATGAGGACCTGGCTGGATGCCATGCTGCTTCCTGCTCAAAACCCTATGGCATCTGCCTTTCTGGCAGGAAAGGGGATGCCTGTTTCCTGAGGGCCTGCTGGATCCAAAGCCGACAGCAGACACAGTTAAAAAGAGATGAAGCCCAGAGCTGGGTAGCCTGCAAGCTTACAAATGCTCCCACCCCAAAATCCCAGAGCTCTTCTTTCCTATTCATCTTGTAACTGGAATGGGAGCAACGGGACATGGGGAAGGAGCATAGGCGTGTTGCTGTTGTACAGCCAAATGTACAGATGACCAGCTTTAATTTTCAGGATAAGCACATCCCTGCCCTGGTCAAGGGGTGCCTGCAGCCTTCGGAAAAAGGATGCTGAGGGTTGACTCTTCTCAGATTTTAATCTAGAACTTAAACTCTCGGTAGCAGGATGTCTCTTTTATCATTCGCAGTTTCTGGTGTGACAGAGCCCTCCTCCAGAACCAGACTCGAGCCACTCTCATAACACCAGCAGTATTTTCCCCCCTCTAAGTGATGCATGTTGGCAAAATGTTCCATCACAGCTGCACAGCCCCGACCCCACAGGGCTCACAGGAACAGCCCCTAGCATGGGCTGCCCCCAACACCTTCCAGTGAAGAGCAGAGAAATAGCAAACCAGCTCATTCCATCTTGCAGCTAATCCCAGTCCTCTCCCAGGAGCAGCAGCTGGGGCTGCACAGGGAAGCACAGGGCAAAGCCCTGGATGGCGGTGAATCACCCAGCCCACAAGGAAGAGTTCTCTAAACACCACTGGGTCAATGACCACGTTAAACATCGGGATGGGGAATAAACTGTGACCTCCAGAAGTTGCTGCACCAGCCTCAGCAGCCTGAGGGCCACCAGTTCGTCGGGGAGGGGTGGGAAGCTGGGAAACAGGCACGGCAGGAACATCTCTGCAGGTCTCTTGATTACTTTATGCAAAAATCTTGGCATTTCACACTCCCACCACAACCCGGCCCGCGGGGCCCCTCTGCCGTCGTGTCCCAGCACTGCAAAGTTAATTCACACTGCACAAACTTCAGTTGGCAGCACAGGCTCCCTGGACGACTCTCCTTTCCGGGGAGTTTGACATCGCTACAGAAATGACCCGGGAAATTTAGTCTCCCACTTACAGGTCAGAGAAGCCCTGAGCAATGCACTGTCCCAGCTCCATCACTGAGACTGTGAAATAACCCAGGTCTCACCACACAGACAGATAAGACTTACAGTAGCCAGCCAAGACTCTGGTATCTTTAAAAAGAAGTATTAAAAACTACCTAAATAGGGCTCAATTTTCTGTATTGCTACAGAGTAATTCCTTCTGCTACCAAGTATCACCCACCAAGCTGCCCCTCTGGGCTTTAATATTTACCACATCACAGGACCCTGCTTTGGGAACCATTTTTGCAGACTCCCAAAGCACAGCATTTCTGGAAGATCTCCCAAGACAAAGCAGTCAATAAACAGGCAAACAGTGTAATATTTTATTCAGATAAATTCTATTTTTATGCCCAAGGACACAGGTAAAAAGAGTACACTCCAGGTGAGCAGGCCGTCGTTCCCGGGATCCCGTGAAGCTCAGATGGCTGCCATCCTTCAGTTATCACAGTACTGTACCTTTACAAGAGACAGCATCAGCACTGTGATAACTGAGCCAGGGCAGCCTGTCAGTCATTGCAGCCCCTCCGTGGCACTGCCAAGCCCAACAGGCATGTCCTCCACCTCCTCATCCCTCACGTGTCCCAAAAACCCCACAGGGGAAAGCATTTCACAGTGGCTTTGCAGCTGAGGTTTACTCCAGAAAATTATCCACATGATTGAAGTTTACTCCAGAAAATTATCCAGATAATTAGTGTTATCTTAATGACCACGGTGGATTCCACAACACAGCTCCAAGTGTTTTTAGTAGCAGCTCCTTCTGGCCAAATCCACCCATGCTGGATTTAACGGAGAAAGTGTAACCACACATCTACAAGACAACAGGGGCACCCCTCTCTTCCACCTTAAATCCACTGGAGCCAGACAGCAGCATTTGGCTCATGCTACTCAAGTATTGAATGTCATGGACCAGACAGGCAGTGGGTACCATGGCAGCCAGCCAGGTAAGTGCAATTTTAGCTCATAGGATCCACATATAAAATTGGGAAGTACACAATCCCAACTGCAAAGTAGTTAAATTATAAGCTTCTATCAACCTATACTTTATCCCACTTTCTTCCCTAAAAACAGGCACTGCTGAAAAGATCATGGAACTATTTCTACAATTTTATCCCTTTCTTTGTTTTGTTTCTTCCCTAAAAACAGGCATTGCTGAAAACAACATGGAACAACTTCTACACCCCCCACTCTGCCTAAGGGAATCAGACACATTAAGTTCTGAAATGGGTTTATAAAAACACCAACAGTTTTACATTGTAAAAGTTAATGTGTTACTAAGTTTCTTACAAAAGTTCATTTATGATGTGGATGGACTTGACCAGCACAAGTCGCTTTTATGTTTCCACCAGCAGGAAGCAGAAACTCCAGCCGCGGTTTTTTTAACACTCTAAATAACTCACCTGGCCAAGAACGTGTCCTGAGACCATTACAGAGACTGTTTTAAAGAGAGAAATACGTAACACTTGCTGGATCCAGCCACCAAAATGGTGCCTTACAAGTTTGTAACTCCAGAGGGCAATGGAGAGACAAACATGGAATATCCAAGGAGCAGCACGCAGGGGAAAAAAAATATTTGTACATTTTAAAACAAACTCCAAACATACATTACATAAAAAGGGGACAGTCAACAGATTATGCAATACTGACGTAAAATGACACAGATGACTTAAACGTGCATCCCAAAACTTGCAGATTTGCCACAGTTTGTGGATTAATCATTAAGGAATTGGTCGTTGGTAGGAAAAAAACAACAAAAAATTTGCTAACGATAATAAATTCTGTACATACAAGGTGACTTTTGAAAAGGAAAGAAGCTGCATAACTAATGAACCATTTACTGTCACTTTGTGATGTTTTTACAACACCATTTGTATTCCAAAATTCTATTGATTTCAGTGCAATGGCACAAGTGTAGGATTGGAAATCCTACATTTCACAGGCTGAGGTGATGAGAGAAGAATCATTATTCTACAGTTTAACTATTCTTTGATCACTGTATTCAGATTTTCCTCTGTGTTATTATCACATCATTTAAAAGAAGGTGAACAAATCCCAGCACCTTCGGGCACAACTACTGTTGGAGTTACACACATATTACAAGCGCTGGTGCCATTTTCTCCAGAGGATCCAGCTCTTACTCCAATACAAACAGTTTGCTGTCTTGCATCTAACACACACACACACACACACTGATTTCTGCTTTGCTTCAGCCAGACTAAAGCTACACAAACCTGATGCAGAAAGGTTATGTAGGTTCTCCATTATTATCTGAAAGCAACACCCTTTTCAGTAAAACCCACATTAGTTTCAGAGTCTAGCACACATTTTTGTTCTTGTTATTGCTAAGGCATTGCATATTTCCATATGCTTTATAAAAAAAAAAATCCTCTAGTTTCCAGTATTTGCTGCCAGTTCTTGCCTTTGAAACCCTCCTAAGTTGGCCTGGCTAGGTTTTAAACTCCAGCTCCACCTCCTGCCCCTTTGGGGCTGGTGATTATACCTGTTTTTTCCACATGTTTCACACGAACCAAAATTCCTTTAGCACCACACCGCTGGGATTGTGGATGCTCCCGGGCCACAACCCCAAAGCTCGTCCCTCCCCATCCCTACGCACAGCTCGAGGATCCTCCAGCTGCTCTCACCCTGCAGAAGCTCGGGTAGAAAACCTGGTTTCCATCTCGGTCAGCGCGATTTTAACACAAATCTCTGCGCGCCTGAAGAGGAGAGAAAACAAACAGCTCGTTATGAGGATACAGCGGCGTGAGGGCGGTGACACGGCCGCGGTGGCGGGGCTGTGAGGGGTGAGGGACCCCGGCAGGTCCCCGGGCCGCCACCGCCGCTCCCTCCCAAGTTTCCTTCCACGGCGCTTCCCGGGGTTACCTGGAGCCTTGGGAACAGCCGCGGGACGGGACGGGATAGGACAAGTAGCGGCGTAGCCCCCGCCCTGCTCCCCTCCCCCCTCGCCAGCGCCGGCCGGGACCCACCCGGGGCAGGGGGGCGGCGGCCCCGCCCGCGCCCACACCGAGAGCGCGAGCGCGGCGCGGGGCAGC
>VXAY01006780.1:1573494-1689800 GCA_013399855.1 Oxyruncus cristatus | reverse complement strand
TTTTTTTTTTGCTATTTGCTTTGGACAAGCTGTTACATGACTGTGCTGCTGTGTGCCAGCTCTGGGGGAAACCAGGTGGAAGTAGATTCTCTTCCCAAGTTTGTCAACTGTTCCACTGTGGGGGAGCTGGGGCTCTGCAATACCAACAGAATCATTACAGGCTCATCATCCCAAAGGCAACCATGAATCCAGTGTTTTTAGAGAGCCAATGCACCAGGGATTTTCCTGCTTGCCAGTGCCAGACATAAAGTGGCCATGGTTGAGGGTTCAGGCTGCAGGGGCACAGAGGGCTCCAGCTGCCAGAGGAAGCCGGAGCAGCCAGCATGGAGAGCGTTCCAGACCTGCTGCCGGTGTCTGTGTTGGCATTCTCAGGGAACAAGGACTTCACAGCCAGGCAAAGCCACTGAACGCGTGGCTGCTCCTGAAGGGCTCTAAGTTGTGCTACAGCAACCCTGGAGTGCATCCGCTCCCACTCATGTGTCTCTTAATTAGTGTCTCTCAGTCAGTGGCTGCTCTGCTGTAGCAAAAGGCCTTTTCAACATCTTGGAAGTCTTAGAGGCTGTGTTTTTGGTGCTGGGCAGGGCTGCTGGAGGGTGGTGAGCCATTTCCTTGGCCAGTACTTGCCCCGGAACCCGAGTGGTCGTCTCTGGTGCTAGTGGCATTCCAGGCTCCAGGACTCTGCAGTTAATTGGCAAAACAACTTAATTGGCTTTGGCTGAGAGTCTGTGAGTCTTGTGTCTGCCCCACTGCTCCCTTTTAGGAGCTTTGTTGGATACAGAAGTGGTTCCTGTCCCTTCCTCATGATGGATTTCATTTGTTAGCATCCACCAGGGTACACACAAAAGAAAATTCCAAGGGGGAAGTAGGCTAGCCCCACAGTCCTTCTCTCACCTTTCCCAGGGTCTTTGGTGGCAGAGCCACACTGGCCTGGTTCATGGTCAAAGCTGAGCTCAGGGAATGCAGCCTGCCAGCCCTCTGCTTTTCCTTGGGGTCCCTGCTGTATCCCTGTGTGTGGGAGCAGCCACAGTGCTCTGGCTGGGGGGTCTCCCCCAGCACTGGCTGCTGCCCTCCAGACAGATCCCGCTGTCCATCCAGTGTCATGGCCTGAATTTGGGGCCACTCTAATCTCCAGCTGCCCAAAATGACATCCTGATGCTGAGGACAGGGTTGGGACAAGGCCCTGGATGCATTATCTGTGTCAGGAAAAACGTCCCGGGTCCCAAAACTGGGGTGACATTTGGTGTGGCTTAACTGCAGTGGGGCACAGACAACTGTGTCACTGCCCTGTTCACACCCGAGGTTTCTCCTCTCTGTTAGTCCAGGTTTTGTTGCTGTTGCCTAATTAATAGAGGAAAAAAACATGCTAAAGGTTTTGCCACAGGTCAGAAAGTCCGGGGTTATTGTGCAGGGTCTGGAGGCTACTGAGTGCTGTGTTTGGGAACAACCTCTCCTCCAGCCTGTCCTTCCTGGCCCTGGGAGGCTGCTGTGTGGATCGTGGCCTCTGGAGTGGGACACGTCCCTCAGGGCTGTGACTGTGTTGCTGTGATAAAGAGGGACAGATCAGGGCCACGTGGGGGAAGCCACTGAGAGCTGGAAGTCCCACGAGTTAAAGGGCAGATTAAACCCATGGTCATCAGATTAATGGGATTAAACCCATGGGTCAAAAGGCTGGGTTTGAGCTCAGCACAAACAGCACCTAAGGAGCCCTTTGCTACCTGGAGTAACTGCAGAGTAATGTCTGCACCCCCTCTCTGCACCCGGCCACAGCAATGGGCATTTGGTGCTGGGCAGTTCCATAGGGGTGAGTCCCAGCTCCTCATGTCGGGGGACTGGGATTTTCCACCCTGCTTGGGAAGGACTGACCAAACCCTGCTCCCCTCTGGCCTGAGGCTGGGGAGGGCTGCACCGGGCTGGGGGTCTTACCTGGAGCAGGCTGGGCTTCAGGGCTGACTGGGAAGGGGATAGCAAATGTTAAATTTGGAGTTAAAGGCTGCCTAGAAGAAACCCCAAGGGCTGTGGCTTCTGGGATGATGCATTGCAGCACATCCTGGGCGTTGAGGGTCTGGAGACTGGGCAGATCTGCAAGTCCTTCATGTAAAATCCATTCCTGTTCTTCCCCATAGAGGGAAGGGGTGGCAGTGCTGCCTGTGCTTTGGAGGAGGGAGAAGCTCCAGGAGCTTTCTGGAAGCAGTCAGCACTCTGTGCTGGTGTGTGGACCCCCCATGGTAATGCATTCCATGTCCCAGTGCTGGTGTGTCCCCCTGCCACGCACAGCAGGCAGAGGAGCAGCATTCCCAACAGCAGGAATTGTCCATCACGGAGCAGTGGACAGCTGTCCACCCGTATCAGGGGCGTGGGAAAGCTGCAGCCTCTGGGATGGAGGACTGTGGGCCTATATTCCCAGACTGTATTCCCAGCCCCAACTGGGGCTCAGTGTGTTTTGGTTTGCAGCTCCAGGCCCAGCTCCAGCAGCCCTGCCGAGCCACAGCCGGTCCCTCGGATGGCCACCCCTCCTCAGGGTGACAGCCAGACTTTCTGTGGCAGCTCCAGCCTCCGTGGCCGCTGGCTCTGCCCTGGGAGCAACCTTGCCCCAGGGACATCCCTGCCCCCAGGATCAGCCCTGCCCTGCCAGGGAGCACGTTCCCTGCGAGCCTCTGGCACTGTGCAGACCATGTGAATAAATATCAAACAGTGTAGGCAGATGCAATACTATTTCTGCCCTCGCAGGTCTCCGTGCTGGTTGCATAAGTGTATCGTTTCCATCCCTGAGTCCTTTGCTTTCCCGAGCAGGATCACTGCCGGCAGCGCCAGTGACGTCTGGGCAGTGACAGAGAACTTGTCATTGAGAAAAGGTGTTTTCTGTCCTCAGTTCCTGGCAATCACTGTGGCCCCGAGCAAAGAGCCGCTCAGCAGGGCGAGCTGGAATGCCTTTATGGATCAGAGGGAGTGGGATGTGATCCCGGTCCCTGCGGTGACTCAGCCCCGCAGGCCGGTGAGTCAGCGCCGGCCGCCTGCCCATTCTGAGGCAGGTTGGATTCTGGATTCCAAAATTCTGGATTCTTGGCCCTGGTCCAAGAAGAGAGGGGCTGGACCTCTTCTGGTGTCAGGAGAAGGACTTGTCACACACAGGGGGAAAGAATATTTGCATTTTCCCAGCAGTTCCTTTCGGTTCTGGATTCAACCCAGGAGCCCCACCTGCCCTGCTTTCCAGCCAGGCATCCTCTGCAGATCATGGTGGGAGTTCACAAGGTTTCCCGCACACACCCAACCCCACACTCCCAGGGGGATCTGTTCAGGCTGGTTTCTCCCTTAGATCGGATGAATTATCTCCAAGAACTGTATAGCTTGCAAAAACCCCCTCCTGCAGCTCAGGAATTCATCCCACAGCCAGGTGCACGTGCTGCCCGCTTTGACATCTTGCTGCAGCCTGGAAAACCAGAGCCTGCCTCCAAATGCAGGATACTGTGGCTTATTTTTAGAGAGGACTCATACTTTGAGAGGGATAAAATGTGCTGTCCTCACCAGAAATCGTGCAAAAAACAGATTGCAAAATTGTTCATTTCTGGTGACAAATGCTATTTCAGCTGCTGTGGGAAGAAGAGAAGAAGAGGTGTCCCTCGGGTCCCAGTCCAGCGTGAAAGAGGCTGGACTTCTCCTGGTGGCAGGAGCAGGACTTGTCACACATGGGGGCAAAGAATATTTGCATTCCCCAAACAGTTTTCTTGTGTCTCCGAGTGGCTCAAAGAAAATCACAGGCAAACTGTAATCCTGGAATGGTTCGGGTTGGAAGACCATCTAAACTGGGGAGGTTGGAACAAGGTCCCTTCTAATCCAAACCAGTCTGTGATTCTATGATCTAGTTCCACCCCCTATGCACTATCCCAGGTTGCTCCAAGCCCCATCCAGCCTGGTCTTGGACACTTCCAGGGATGGGGCAGCCACAGCTTCTCTGGGCAGCCTGTGCCGGGGCCTCACCACCCTCACTAGGAGGCATTCCTTCCCAATTTCCCATCTAACCCTGCCCTCTGGCAATGGGAAGCGACTCCCCTTGTCCTGTCCCTCCAGGCCCTTGTCCAAAGTCCCTCTCCAGTTTCCAGGAGCAGCTGAAGCTGAGTGATGCAGGAACCAGGCAGAAGCCCAGGAAGGAGTGTTTACCTTGCAATTACACATCAATTGCGTTCTCAAGAATTTGCTTTTGGGAATAACTTTCTTATCCGAGGATATTTTAAGTGGAGGCTTTGAAATCTGCAAGCCCTGTGGGTGGGAGGCCGGTTCAGTGTCTTCAGGACATTTCATACCTGTGCCAGTGTCACCTGTAACTGCACTGGATCCATCTCCTGAACCAAAGGAGCTCCACGTGTTGGCAGATCCAGCTGGTGCCGGTGCCTCTTGCTCTGTCAGCCAAAGGCTTGGCTGGAATCGCCGTGTTCCTGCTCTCAGGTATCTCGGGTATTTCCATTTCTCCAGCACCAAAATGACCGTGTGGCCCCAACTATCAAGAGCAGCTACGAGCAGAGCGATGGATGAGCCATTTGAGAGGATGGGCAGGATTTGAGGGGGAGCGATATTTTTTAATTGGAAATGTCATGTTGTTTTTTTTTTTTCTTTTTATTGATCTTGTGTTTTTTTTCTTCTTTTGAACAGAAGCTGGTGCCTTGGCAAAGCAGTACCTTGAGCGAGGCGTTCTGGTGCCCGACCACGTCATCACGCGCGTGATGATGACGGAGCTGGAGAAGCGGCGGGAGCAGCACTGGCTGCTCGACGGTGAGTCCCCTCTGGATGGGAAAATGCCAGCCCACCTCAAAACATCAGCTTGCTGCTAATGGTTTGGCAATACCAGGAGAGAGAAAAGCCAGAAGGTGCCTTTGCTGGTGGAGGGAGGGGAGGCAGGATCCGACCTGCTGGCAGGGACATCTGCCTGTGGGTGTTTCTTCCCCCTGCCCTTGGCAGCAGCACGTGCGTGTCCAGCTGAGCCCTTGGCACGCAGCCGGGAAAGGGAAAGGCAGGGAAAGGGGATGGGTTGTTCATGAAGCAGAGCCAGAGAGCAGAGCAGAGCTGGAGACACGCCAAGAAAAACCTCTTACTGCCACACACATGTGTGTGAAGTGGTTCCTCAAAGCCAAAAGCCACCTGAGGTGGAGGGGGAGGAAATGCTGTGAGCAAACAGGTAAGGCCAGGTGCCCTTTTCCATGGCAGCAGGGTTGGAACTGGAATCAAACAATCACAGAATCCCAGAAGGGTTTGGGTTGGAAGGGACCTTAAAGCTCATCCTGTTCCACCCTTTGCCGTAGGTAGGGACACCTTCCACTAGCTCAGGTTGCTCCAAGCCCCATCCAACCTTGCCTGGGACACTCCTAGGGATTGGGCAGCCACAGCTTCTCTGAGCAACGTGTTCTCACAGGGAAGAATTCCTTCCCAATATCCCCTCTAACCCTGCCCTCTGGCAGTAGGAAGCCATTCATTCCCCCTTGTCCTGTCACTCCAGGCCCTTGTAAAAAGTCCCTCTCCATCTTGTTGGCTCCCTTCAGGTCTTTAGTGTCCCTTCCAAACCAAACCATCCTGGGATTCTATGATTCTCTGCCCCCAGTTGTTCACTGGCTTTTCCAAAGCAAAGGTACCACCCACTACCTTCACAGGACAGGACCATTTGATCACAGTATCCTTGATGCCCTCCATGTAAACCAGCAGCTTGTCCTTTGTCTCTGTACAGGTTTTTCCTTGTAATTCCAGCATTTCTTCCTGTTTTGCTGCTGCCTGTTCCCTCCTACTTGCCCCTAGCCCCCGTGCAGGGACACCAGACACTTCTTTGCAGGAAAACCTGAGCCCACAGCGACCTATGTATCATATTTCAGGAGCTGGTGCTGTGGGAGCTATTTTTTATTGTAGCCATATGGTGGTGTCTGCCTTTCACACCACTTGTGCTATAGCACAGGGAGGAGCTGCAGTGGGTTTGCAGCTCTGGAGCTGCGTGATGGATGGGTTTGGTTCCATTCTTGCTGCTTTCCTACCTCTCATTCCAGTCCCTTTCCATTGTGGTGCCTGCACAGGTTTTCCTCGGACACTGGGACAAGCCAAGGCGCTGGACAGGATCTGTGAGCTGGACCTGGTGATCAGCTTGAACATTCCCTTCGAGACGCTGAAAGATCGTCTGAGCGCCCGCTGGGTCCACCCGGCCAGTGGGAGGGTCTACAACATGGACTTCAACCCCCCCCACGTCCAGGTAGGAGCCCAAGGAGCCAGCTGGGAATGATCCACGAAAGGAAAAGATCAGACAAGCTTTTCTATGCATGAGCTGGGATCCTAAAAAAAGCACTGAGAGAGCAATCCCAGGTAGTAGCACTGAGCACTTATTTGCCTGGAGGTTGTGCTAAATGTTAATAGGAATATGGGATTTATGCTAAATGCTGTCCAGGATGCTGGATGGATGCAGAGCAGGATGAGGCGTTTGTCAGGGAGCTCTGGTGGGATGATGGGGCTGGTGGCCATGTCCCCTGATGGTGTTTCCCTCTTGCAGGGCGTTGATGACCTGACGGGAGAGCCCCTGGTGCAGCGCGAGGATGACAGACCCGAGGCCGTGGCTGCCCGGCTCAGAAAGTACAAGGATGCTGCAAAGCCTGTAATAGAGTTGTACAAGTGAGTTGGACCGTGAGAAAAAAATCACAGCATGCCTGTAAAAGCAGGCCTGAGTGCTGTTTCACCAGCCCAGTCCTGTGCCCACAGCCCCGGGAGCCCCGGCATGGCCCAAACAGATTTTTGGGATGCAGATCACTGTGCTCAGCAGCACAAGCCCAGCCCTTTGTTGCAGCCAAGCTCTGGACCTGGAGGGGCCTTCCTTGGAGGGAGGAAGTTGATCTAAAGGAATTCACAGCTCCTGTTTGTCTTGCTGGGCTCCATAAAGGGCTTTGGCAGGGCTGGCAATGGGAAGGATATTTTGGCTGTGGCAGAAGGCGCAGATCTGGGGTGGTCCACGCCATGCAAAAATCAGTCCAGGGCCCCGAGGAGTTTGAGTGGAGCATGGGGTGGTTTGCAAGAGGACAAGAGAAGGGCAAGACCCCGGCACTGGCTTGGATGTGTCTGCTGGGAGCACAGGAGAGTTTCAGGGCTTGTCCCCTGGTAGTTTGGGACAGTTGTGCCCTGGCCAACTTGGGAATAGATGGATTAACATAGGGTGACAATCCACTGCTGAAAAGGAGCGAGAGCCTGGGAGTGTTTTTAAGTGCAGAAGTTGTCCTTGAGGGGCCAAAATCACCCTTGCAGGAGAGCGGGGAGAATCACAGAATTCTGGAATGGTTTGGGTTAGAAGGAACCTTAAAGACCATCTTGTTCCATGGGCAGGACGCCTTCCATTAGGTTGCTCCAAGCCCCGTCTGAGCTGCCTGTGGATCCCCCTGTCCTCAGGAAGGCTGGTGTTGACCTCTTCTCCCATCTCTTTTCCAGGAGCAGGGGCATCCTTCACTCCTTCTCGGGCACTGAGACCAACAAAATCTGGCCCTACGTGTACACCCTGCTGTCCAGCAAGATCCCACCTGTTCTCTCGGACGAGGAGAACTAAACACTTGTGCCAAGGACCAGGAGTTCACTCCACCATGGATTTGGTTCCTCTGTGCAGTGCCAGGGCTGTGCTCAGATGAGGTGGTGGTGTACTGGGTGCCATTGGTGGCTACCAGTACAGCCAGTGTCAGGGTGTAAAGATCTTTGTTTATAAGGTCAGGTTTGTTAGAATAAGGGGTTTTTTCCCTCTTTTGAGGCTATAAATTATTCCTGCCTATGGTCCATCATGGATCAGTGATGCAGACCCAGGTAATGATCATTCCAGGTTTACACAGCTTGCCATGGTGTCCTTGCCACCCCCTTCCAACCCCCAGTCCCTCTTTGAGCCTACAATGTGCCATCCTGTTGCTCCACAGGACTATTTACTGCTGAGTACTCTCTAGGTTGAGGTTTCTTTCCTATAAATTATTTTATATTAAATTTATTTCTCAGAGAAATAAAGCTCTAGAAAGCAACACTTAGCCCAGTGGGAACTGGGGAGCAACATGGGAAATGTGTATACTACAAAGCTCAGAGATGTGAAGAGCACATTTCCAGCATTAATACACATGAAAGAGGGAAAACATTGGAGGAAAAACACACACTTGTACTCCTTCCATAGAGAGAGATGAATTCCGTGTTATAAAAAGCTGCTGTACAGTCTGGTTTTTTTTGGAATGCTGTGAGACTGAGCAGGATCTGAACTGGGAATGAGTAGCACTCCTTTGTGCTTACCTTGTTCATAGCTTTTAGTACTACAAGATAGTCATAAGAGTTTGTCCCAAAGATTTATGTGTGCTTCAGTTTTGGGGAGAAATCAACTCATTCCATCTTCTGTGCTGCCTTTGTCCCTGAGGTCTCCTGGCCATGGGGGTTCCCTAAGCTGTTCCTGCTGTGGCTGCAGCATCCCCGGCAAAGTGACTCCCTATCCATGAAATCCCAGAGATCCTTCCTTCCTTGGGATGCATCCAGGGGCTGCTGAGGTGTTTCCCCATGATTTGCAGCACCACTGGCGTGTGTTGGGGCCGGGCAGAGTCACTTTTCTCAACTGGAAGTACTGTCACCCTCTTTGGTGGTGGGATGCAGTACCTAAGCAATGGGGACATTCCCCTTGTCTCCTCGAGTTGCCTTATTTTATAGACTATATATTTAAGAAAAAAAAAAAAAGCAAGATGTGTATTTTTAGAGGTTTAAAACAAACAAAAAGCGCTGAATTTTAGCATTGTCTTTTGGGATGTCTGCAGGGAGCTGCTGGATCTGCAGGATGAGCTGTCTGCCAGGGGTGCTCATAGGAGGGCACAAACCTGTCACTCCCTGACACCTCTTTGATTAATTAGAGCAGCCTGGGCACGTTTTTGCTGCTGGACTGTCACTGGGTTTATTTTTGCTTGGAGAGTGGCCCTGCAGCGGGAGAGGGGGAGTGGCTTTTTTAGAGATGCGTGGGCTCCACGTGTGAAACTTCGGCACATTCCCAGGTTTATTTATCCCAGCTGAGCCTCCTCTACCCTTGTGCTGTTGGAAGAGCTCCTGATGTTTGCTCTCTCTGTGAGAGTCAGCTTTGTCCTGGTGCTCTCCCACTAATGGAGCCAGAAGGCGCATCTTCCACAGACAGTCACTGCCCATGTGCCACCTGCTCATCACCTGCCTGTGGGTGAGAGTGGGAGTGCCAGGGGAGTGCTCCTACCCTACTCTGTGTGGGAATTTTCCAGGTGGGAGCAAAGGGATTGTCAGTTTTCACTGCTGTCCTTAGGGGCCTTTCCTTTTCCCTGGAGCTCCCCTGCTGGGAGGCCACAAATCTCCCACCCCCCAATGAAATCCTCTTTAAGAAAGATTTTAGATTTTCCCATGACCCTCAGACGAAGGTCTGGGCTGGTTTTAACACCGATCTAGAAATAGCCAAAATGTGTGTGCTGTTTTCTTTCTAACAGCATTGGGCACAAGGGGAGGAGATGATGGGGGGGTGGAGTTTTTTAGGCTATAAAAGCAGCCTGGCCATGGTGGGTGGCTCTGCCAGGGCTGAATGCTGGGCAGAGGAGCTGCTCCCTGTTTTGCCTTGCCCACCTCTTGTGTCTCATCCTTCCCTCCTGCAAAATTCCTCCTGAAGAGAGACTTCTCCCATGCAGTGCCCAGTGGCAGGACAGTGTTTGCAGATGCCTTTGCCCCAGGAGAGCCACTGAGTGCTGCTTTTCCAGGCTCTGAGCCCTATAGTAGGTGTAGAAATCCTGTGACTGTGCATGTCCAGCCCTCGGGATGGATTTTTCTACCACACTTGTTGTACGGTGCATTTTCATAGGCCAAATTCCAGCAGGGATGGGGTCCCATCCCCCCCTCCACCTCCCCTTTGGTACTTAACTGTGAATCTTAGACCTTTTGTAAAGTGACAGCAATTTTGTACTGACCCAAGATACTGTGTGGGGGGAGGAGGGTCTCTCCCCTGGAATGTCAAGCTGAGTTTTCTTCCTGGAGTTTCTTCCCAGTGAATCGCTGCAGCTCTGCTACTGCTCAAACGATGTAAATAAAGGTTTTCTCCTGCTGATCCCTGTGCTGGCAGTGTTTGGGTGTGTTGTACCTTCGCAAGGCTGGGTTTCTTTGTAGGAGCTGAGGAGGGGGAGGAGGAGGAGGGGGGAAGAAGAGGAGGCAGAGGGTCCCCATTTGAACGTGGAAAATCCCCCCAGTTTTGGGCTTGGGAGCAATGCTGCTCTTTGGGTCCTGTCTTACTGCCAGGATACATTATTTGATATAATCAAAACCACTGGTTAAAAATTCAACTCTGACAATGCAGATGATGCCACTTCCTCCTGCCCTTCCATCCTTATCACAGAATCATGGAATCCCAGATTGGCTTGGTTTGGGATGGACCTTAAAGCCCACCTCATTCCACCCCTCTGCCGTGGGCAGGGACACCTTGTTGCACAGAAAGTGGAGTTTTTTTCCTATTTAACTTGCCCCAGTAAAGTCCTGGAGAGCGTTATGCCCAGGGAGGCTCTGGCTGTTGCCTGTGCCCGGTGTAATTCATCACGTGTGGTTGGGACTGGGAATTAGACACCCTAAGCTCTGCCTTCTCCCAGTGCCACCAGTTTGCAGATCCAGCGCTTTTTGCTTTTTCTTTTATTCCCAAATAGCAGCTTGGGGCTCTCAGTCCCCTGTTTGGAGAAAGCAGGGACTCAGGAATGATCGAGAGAGTAAAACAACGGGGTGATAACCAGCAAAGCTGCTGCCTGGGAGGTGAGAGAGCAGAAGCACAGCTGAGAGTCAGCCTTGGTGTCCATGGGTGAAGGAGCAAGAGCCAGCAGGAGTGATGTGGGTGAAGCCAGGGTTAAGGATCATGGCAATCCAGAGACAGAGGAGGGATGCGTTGCCTCCATGCAGCTCTGCCTGAGCATGCAAGGGCAGACAAATACAAGGAGGAAAAAGCTACATAAACTAGAAAATTAACTCAGTCTAAAACCAGAAGTTTGAAGGTCAAAAAGCAGAGGAATATGTGCAGAGTGCCAAAATTCAGCTGGGACTAAAGCCTTGCTGTCAGGGGAGCTGGGGGGCGGGCACAAGGGACAGGTCTCCATCCCTACAGCCTGACCTGCAGCACATGCCGGACTGCCTCTGGCCAGTCATCACCACCAATTGCTCCAGGGGAGCTTCAGGTTGGATATTAGGCAAAATTTCATCATGGAAAGGGTTGTCCAGCCTTGGCAGAGCTGGCCAGGCCAGTGGTAGAGTTCCCATCCCTGGAGGGATTTAGAAGCCGTGTGGTTATGGCACTTGGGAGGGTCAGTGGTGGCCTTGGCAGTGCTGGGGGAACAGTTGGACTCTTACGATCTTAAAGGGCTTTTCCAACCTAAATGACTCCATGATTCTATTTCCAATTGTTATGTTTACAGCATTACATACTGCTTGTCTTCCTGGAAGTGCCCCAGGTGTGCCTGGATCAGCACACTGCCCTTTTCCCAGCTCTGCAAAGCTTTAACATGCCACATCTCTGCCGAATCCAGACAGCATTTAACCTTCTCCAAAAAGAAAAAGAAAAAAAAAAAAGGCCAAAAAAAAAAAAATTAGAGAAAAGGAAAAAAGAAAAGCTGGCTGAGGTTTGCGCTGGGTGGCTCAGACCTGCAGACTCCAGATCCCAATCCATGCCACATTTTAGACGATGTGATATGTCTGCCTCCATCCTCATCCTTTCCTGAGTCTCTGTAATCCCAAAAATAACCCGGCAGGGCCCCGTAGCGTCGCGCAGTTCCCAGGCAGCAGCAGCGTCCCAACCCATGGCCGTCGCCCCGTGACCCGGGATTGCCGCTGGATGACGAGCGGAAAACCGGCGTGCGGGACACGGCCGGGCTCCCCATCGCTGTGCAGGAGCCGGGAGAGGAGGATGCACGGGGCTGAGGAACAAGGTAAGCAAAGCTTCCATGAGCTTTCCATGGAAGACCAGCGAGATGGGGCGCGAGCAAATTTGGGGACGTTGTTTACAGCACATTTGTGCTGAGTAATCACCGGGAAGACACGGTGGGATCCCGCAGCTCTGGATTAAGCAAACCCCCTCCCCCCTGCTTAAAAGCCCGATTATATAATAGGGTTGAGGGAAAGAATTGCACCGAAAACTGCTTCTCCTGGCAGGGCAGCACCTGATGGGAAGGTGCTGAAATTTAGGAAGGTGCACCTGGGCATGTAGGGCTTGATAACCCTGAGTGCCGCCAGCTCCGTAGACCTCGATAGGAACATGAGCATCTCTTCTTGCACCCCAAAATAGGCGTTTGTGCATTCAGGGTTATTGAATTAAAAAAAGGTGATTTTTCAGGCTTGAAATAAGAAATGTAATGGATTATTACTTATATAGCTTCTATGTGGACAGGACTGTCCCTCCTGCAGGAGGGGGGTTGGTGGAGATGTCGGTACAGAAATGCCTTTCGCTGCGAATCCCCCGGGAAGCTGACCTTCAACCCCCCCATTTTGTTATGCTGAGGCAAGCACAGAGCTGCATTGCCTTTAAAAACCCCATTTCAGGCCAAAAAAAGAGATCAAATACGTAGCTAAATGCAGATATCCCTGCCTTTGCTGTGGTCCTGCTGAGCCAGCCCCAGCCGGGTGCTCCAGGAGGGGACGGCAGAGACGGGGTGGCTGTCAGGGCTTCCTGTCCCCTGCAGCTCCAGGTAGGTGTTTATCCCCCTTGGCATCACCATGGGAGCACTGTGACTTTAAACCAGGACATATTTCATGTCTTACCGGTGTATTTGTGCCTGTTGTTACTATAGTCTTGTTTTGGATACTGCCAAGGAGAGGAGGAGGAGGAGACGGAGGAGGAGGAGGAAGGTGAGGGATATTTTGATCAGGTGGGCAAACTCCAGACTTTATTCTCCTGCATTTGGACCAGGGCCTCCATCTTCTGCTATCCCTCCAGCCGTGGATTTCTCTTAGTCATAGCCATCCCTAAGAAAAAAAAAGATGAAATCAGTGTACCCGGCAATTCCGGCAGCACAGGCGGCACGGCGGCCACCCGAGTGGCACTATATTTAGCCAGCCGTGACACAGCCGCCTTGTTTATGATCCCAGAAATGCTCCCAGCTGATAGATGCAGCATTTTGGAGTGGCTGCAGCCGTTAAGGAGGAACTGATTTTGTCCTTGAGCCCGGTTTTTGCCGGCAGCATAAGTGCCAATGTTTAATTGCTGACCCAACTAATCCGCCGTGCCGGCAGCTTTGCCCTGCTGCAGCCTAATCCTGGGGCCTCCTTCTGCACCCGCAGCCTGCCAGTGCTCAAAGCTGGATTTTTGGGGCAGGATTTGCTAAAATCCATCCTGCTTTCCTGTAAAAATATGGTAGCAGCCCGAGGAGCATGTGGAAAAGGGAATTGTTGAATCGTGGTGATGGAGAGATTGGTACCCAGATGTGCCACCTTGGTTTTGGGGTGAAAATTGGGCTGTTGGGGCTTGACACTGTGGGTTTTACCAGAGCCCCAGCTCTGATCAGGTGGCTGAAATTCACCTTGTGAAGGGAATTAGCACCATCAGCACCAGAGGGATGTAGGAAAGGATATAACCCATCCCCAGCGAACAGCTGGACACAAAGGGGTGGCTGCTCCTCTCCCGGGATCACAGAATCATTCAGGGTGGAAAAGACCTATAAGATCATTGAGTCCAACCATTAACCCAGCTCTGCCAAAGCTCTAGAGGTGATGGGATGCTCCAGAGATCAGGAGATGCCAGAAGCTGCTACAGAGCTTCTCATGGGGGATCTGATCATCGCTGGGTGTGTGACATTCCATAGTGCTCAGATTTGGGAGAACAGGATCTGGAAATCCCAGCTGTGCCTGTACCAGACAGAGATATTGTAATTCCCATCTGCCATAAAAATTAGATTATAGAAGCTTCTTCAGGGGTGGAGAAAGCAGCCGTGGGAAGCTCTCCACATTAAACTACTATAAATAGTAGTTTATTATTTATATGAAAGTATAAATAATTAATGCTTTATGCTAATATTTCTATTAAGTTAGTATTTTATAGTATTTTTAGTATTTTATCACAATTTTAAATATTATTATACTGAACTATAAACAATATTTTATGAGCTCTTAGAGTAGTTTACATCCCAAGAGTGTATGAGGCCCTGTTTGATAGGCACTTCAAACAACGTATGGTTTTCTTTCTACTGAATAAATCCTTGTCTTCAGTAGCCAGAAATAATGAGGATGGGAAATTATATGATTTACATCCCTAAATTATTTCTGGGAAGCAGAGAGATGGAGAAATTGCATGTGCAGAACAAAATAAGGCAGGGAGACTGAGATAGGGACCAGGATTTTCTCCAAACCCTCCGAAATGGGATTTTTGCCCTGCAGGAAACTTGGGAATTTATTCCCTTTCCCAAACCATATTTAAAGCAAAGAAGAAATGACCCAATACCCACTTGAAATCCTTTTCTAAGTAATAGTTTTCATGGAAAACTTTCCAGATAGAGTGGTTTGCTCTCAGCTAGCAAAGGTTTCCTTGTGGTTTGATGCCTGTGTGTGGGTCTCTTATCCAGGCACGGTGGGATGGGATGCACCAGGCTCTCCCATTTCATCTTGGCACACATTTCCTCACGGAATTTCTTTTCCACCCTGACAGATTTTTGCAGGTATTTAAACTGAAGCACAACCACACACAGCTCCCAGCCTGGGAGCCACACGGTGTAATTATTCCAAAGCCAAGTGGTGCAGACCAGCCCCTGCAATATTGCTTTCTGCTGAGTCAGCACGATTCATCTGCTTGTCCATGGAGCTTTTGTGTCTTGAAGGCATTCCAGGAGTGCGCTCCCAGATGAGAGACCAAGCTGTGGGATCCACAAGAGTCTGAATCAGTCAGTGCTGTGGGAAACAGCAAAGTGGGGTTTGTTACCTGTCCTGGTGTAAATGGGTTACCAGGAGAAGGATGAAGGTGTCCATCCCAAGCCTTATCCCTGCCTGGCTCCAAGGGGCTGTGATGTCCCTGAGGACCAGACTTCTGACATCCTGTATCCGAAGTGATAGAATCCTGGAATGGCTTAGGTTGGAAAGGACCTTAAAGTTCATCTCGTTCCACCCCCTGCCATGGGCAGGGACACCTTCCACTAGCCCAGGTTTCTCCAAGCCCCGTCCAACCTGTCCTTGGACACTTCCAGGGAGGGGGCAGCCACAGCTTCTCTGGGCAACCTGTGCCAGATGCAATCTATTTACACCCCAATGCAACCGGGTGTCTCTCTCCTTGAACCACATCCCAAACTGCAGAGAAACACATGGACTGAACCAGCACTGTGGGCGACAGCAGTGGAGTCTGCTTGAGTATCACTCTGGAAACGATGAGTGTTATAAATCTGAACCCAAACTGCCTGAGGGTGATGCAGATTGCATGAGCTGAGACAGACAGAATTTTTTAATGTTTTGTATTGCAGCCAGAGCAACAAAGCCCCAATAATATAATGTTTCCTATCAGTATTAGGTGAAAACTGTGCTACCAAATTCTGGCAGATGATAGAACCACGTTAATGGGGATGTGTTGGGCTTCTGGCCAACCCTCCTGTGCCATCAGATTCACCTGTACCTCCTCACCCTGTCCCTTATGATCTCTCTTCCATATCCATCCAAGACACTCTGTCCCATTGAAGCCTGGAGTGAGGATAAGTGTCCCCTGGCCCCTTCCTCCCCTGGAAATCCTCATCCCATACACCTTAAAGTGCAATAACCATGGGAGTGGGCAAGGTGGGCAACAGTCTTCAGGATGTGCTGGCAGTGCCAGCTGTGATTTCCCTCTATTTTCATGGAAAAACTGCTTTCATTGAGGGATCCTTGTTTGGAGCTACCTGAGAGCCACAACCTGACCATTTTCATTAAGTTGTTTGCTGCTGGAGCCTGACCCTGAGCACAGCAGCTGGAGCTGATGCAACCCCAGGATGACACTTGGTTGTATAATTTCTCTCCCTGTTTTTACCAACGGCCATTTTTCAATGCAAACAGCACCCAGCGCCCAGATTTTTTTAGGATTTAACCACTTACCTCACAGTGAATGGGAAATGATGAATAAACAGTAGTTAGGCCGCAAAAATATCTGATTTTTACTGAAATACCTGATTTTTGAATGGCTGTACAGCCTCCAATTTTCCAACAGGGACTTCCTGAGCCAACAGTTCCTATTTAATGGCCTCTTATAGATCCGTTTCCCATACATTTATCCTCTTTCTTTGTGAACCATGTACATTTTTAGCATCTCCAACAGCCCTTGCCAAGCAGCTCTGCAGCTCAGCATTGCTGAGGAGCCAGGAGAATCCTTGAATACTCCGAAACAAAGTCTTGGGCTGGAACGAGTAAGTTGTGTATCATCCCTGACAGCACTTTAACAAGACTAAAAGGCATGAAATAAAAAATAATGCTGACACAGTGCTACATTTAATGGTGTGGGCTCTCATGGAGAGGAAAGGATGGGAGAGAAGATGGAGAGAGAGCTGAACACTTGTCACACCCTAAGTCATCCTCAGTGGGGACACTTGAGCAGCTGAAGCTCCAGCTGCCAGCCAGGCACTGACATTGTGCTGGGCTTCACTGCAGCAAAGGCTTGAGGCTTTCTCTAGTGAAGGAAAACAAAGGTTAAATTGAGTCTAATGCTTAAAACCAACTCCAACCATCTCAGAGCCCTGTTTGCTTTTTGTTAGAGATGAACAAGACGGGAAGACCCAGTTTGGAAGTTCCTGCATCAGGGCAGGTTAATAAGGGATTAGGTTATTTAACCCACCTCTTTCCACATGAATCCCCACACACCAGCCCTGTTTGCCCTTGGCACACCACATCCCACGCTGGGAACACTACACTGCTCACAAGCAGGCTGTGACAGCTTCTCATTCCTCCAGCACAGCCAGGCATGGACATATTTCTACATCCAGAGAAAGGAACCACATGGCCATCCTTGATTCCAGTCCAGCTACTACTTATTTATCCCCAGCACAAGTCGAGACACTGCTTTGAAATCATATTTCTGGCTCAGTACCAAGAGCCTGGACCCGTTTTGCTTCCACGTGCCCGTTCCCAGAGGAGCGCAGGGGGATCGATGCTTCTGGGCAGCCCATGGCACTGCCCAATCGTGAATGCAGCCTCCAGATGAGAGGGAAGGAAGTGTGATCCTTGCTGTACAGCTCACAAAACACATGGAAGGTGTCCCTGCCCATGGAAGGGGGTGGAACAAGATGAGCTTTAAGGTCCCTTCCAACCCAGATCAGTCTGTGATTCTGTAGCTCTGAGGCTCTGAGGGCTGTGAGCAACATGGTGTAGTGGAAGGTGTCCCTGCCCGTGGCAGAGGTTTGAAACTAGATGATCTTCAAGGTCCCTTTCCCACTCAAACCATTCCATGATCCTGTGATTCTATGACTCTGTGCACATGCACCTGGACTTCTTGAAGAAACACCTTGCACAGGGAGAGTTCAGCACTCACAGTGGAGTATCTTTGGAACAAATGTTCACTATATCGAGTTTTAACGGCATTGCTCCAGATATCAAATTAATTTTCAAGCTATATTTTTAATTCTTACAACACCCCCCAGCTTAATTGTGTTCATGAAGAATTAAGAGTGTAATATTTCACCTGCACTGTTCAGCTAATTGGAGGAGAGGTGGAGAAAATGAAATTGCACCTCAGTACAGTTGGTGCTTGATTACAGCTACGAAGAGAGACTTTACCCAGGAGAGGCTGCAACCCAGACAGAGCAAAACAGCGAGGTAGAGGTTGGCAAATCAATTTTTTCCAAGGTCAGTAACAGGGAGGGTTTGTATCTCTTGAGGCCTGAGCAGCACATAATCCTCCTTAGCACGTCCTTAATGTCCCCCCCAGCCCTCGTGGCCCCTGCCAGCCCTGCCACTCAATCATGGCTCATCTATAGTCTGTCATGGCATCAGCCACCAATCGATAAATCTGCAAGGAGAGCAATGAATAATTCTGAGGAGTTGATTCCCTACCTCTTCCTTCCTCACTTTTGAAAGTCATGTGCAATTCAACATGTATTTTGATTGTGGTTTGGGGTTTTTTTTGTTGTAGTATTTTTTATGCTGTAGATCTCTGAGAGAGAGAAACCATGTGGCCCTTCGTGAGCCCAGCTTAAAGGGAGAAATGGGGGAGAAGGGAATATTGCTTTATATGTTCTCTTCAGCTAAACTTCCCACAGGGCTAGAAAACACATGGATAAGCACAGCTTATCCAGACTTCTTATGGTGCTCAGAGAAGGGTGAACCTCTCCTTTTCCCTGTACCCTTATTCCATGAGAGCATTTTCAGCTGGACTTTCCTTGTGCTGCCCAAGGCAGACAGACCCTTCCTGCTCACCAGTGAGAGATGAATTCTGGACTTAGGATGTTGAGTTTTGCCTAAGCTGAGCTTCTGGAGCTGGTAGATGGAGGCAGCAGAGCAGGCTGGAGAGCACAGGTGGTGGCTTAAGATGGGATAGGTTGTGCAGCGTTTGTGTTGTGCCAGATTCCCCAGGTCATTCCCTCTAACAGGCTGCACTTCCTTCCAGTGCAAGTGGGCTTGGGTGCTCATGGAAATGTTATCCAGCCTTCATGTGCCTCCTGTTTTGAGAGCCTGTTTTGTTGTGTTTGGGCTGTTATCTGCACAAGCAAAATGCGTGAAAATCCTCCTGAAAGCCCCAAATTTCCCATTTTTAGCACAGAGCACAGGAATTGTCATATCCTGAATTGACCAGTAGAGACAAACAGAGATGATCTCTAGTAAAAATCACAGAATTCTGGTATGGTTTGGGTTGGACCTCAAAGACCTTGTTCCAACTCCCTGCCATGGGCAGGGACACCTTCCACTAGACCAAGTTGCTTCGAATATAGAAAACAGCTCAGAAAATACCTGTGATTTTATTTTTTCTTTATTAGCTTGCTGCATGTGGGTGCCAAGAGAGAGTCAGACCCATTCCTACTATTAAGTGTTGCAATCCATGTTTTGCTCTGTATAGACTAAGGTATTGAGCCTGGTATTGAGGGGTAGAAAACACAGAGACCCAGCCTTGAGTTCAAGCTGTTACTGCTCCTGACTGCAAACATTTACGTCAGGTTAGTTCATTTTAGTTTGCTGCTTGTAAATCTGCTTGGGCTTTTCTGGGAAAATTCTGGGTCACAGATGTACCTTGTCTGCTCCGCAACATAAAATCTCAGGAGTTACATAAACAATAGCACATGAAAAGGTATGGCTGGACCAGATGTCCACTGCCCTTCAGGGTTAAGCAGGAAAGTTTAAGCCAAGTGTCAGTGACATTTCAAGTTATGGGTATTGCTACACAAGTGCTTAGAATCACAGAATCATGGAATGGTTTGGGTTGGAAAGGACCTTATTTGGTTGGACTTGTTTCAACTCCCTGCCATAGGCAGGGTCTACTAGACCAGGTTGCTCCAAGCCCTGTCAAACCTGGCGTTGCTTATTGGTGTTATTATTTTAGAAGCAAATCCATAGTATTTTTCTCAGCAAAGGACTTTCCTTTCTGCAAAAGATTGATGGCATGCTTGTGTCTGGATGCCAGGGCTTCCTTTAGCCTTTATTTTTCCTTACATTAAAAAGAAATCTATTTAGAAGAGTTTAATAGTGGCCATTTCCTTTGGAGCATCCCTCAGTTCCTCTGTTCCATGCAAAACGAAATTATGATCTACAAGCCCTGGCTGCAAAATGCAAACAAGCAAGATACAACTCATCAATTGTCCAAGGCCACACTTTGTGTTAGTCTAGAGTCTGTTTGCATGTGAACAGCTAAAAATAGGTTGGTGAGAACAACAAAAATGGCTTAGCAGAAGGTGGCAGCTTCTTCTGGGTGGCACCAGATTAAAGCCACCTTTGGCACAGGCTGGGGCTCGGGATGCTGATGTATCATCCCGTGTAGCCCATCATGATACTGAGCTGTGGTCCAGGACCCTCTCTGGTTACTCATCCAGCCGTGGTGTTAAACTGGACCAGGGATGCTCTTTAGGACTTTGGAGGCTCACTGTAACACTGCTGTGCCATCCCTCCTTCTTCAGACTGCAGAACTGGCTGTGTCAGCCCGGAACTCGGTGACCTTGGCCCGCTCCCAGGGAACGCACCTTTCCCTGGTGTGACAGAAAGCTCTTAATGCCGATCCCTGCTTGAGAACCTCCCCGCGCCAGCTGTGCAGCCCAAGGACCGCTCCGGGGAGCGGGCTGTGCGTGCCAGAACGCAGGGATAACCGCCCGGAGAAGGAAATGGTGTCAGCCCAGCACTTTTCCTCTCACTGATGGCTCGCAGCAGCTGGCGGTGGGGGAGGACGCGGCCGCTCCATCCATCGAAGATATTTCTCCCGGGAGCNTGACTCAACCTAAAAAATTTCGATGATTAAAAAAAAAAAAAAAAATCCGATTTTATCTTTAAACCAAGGTCGGGTTTGTGACCCAGTTCACGGCCTGCCTTCGTGCCAACACCTGGGCCAGCAACCTTGGGGAGAGGAGGGAGAGGAGAGCGGTCCCCCCCAGCCGGGCGCGCGCCCTTTCCCGGTTCGCCACGCGCCTCCCTCCCATTCCGCAGGTCCGGCACGGGCAGCCCGGCAGGGCAGGCCGGGGACAGCGGCACCCGGGCAGGGGCGGCCCCTCGGCCTCCCCGAGCAGCAGCAGCCGCAGCCCCGCGCCGAGGGCGGCAGCACCATGGACAGCTCAGGTACGGGCGGGGCGGGCTCTGTCGCGATAGTGGGGGGGCCCCGCCGGCCTGGGGGTGGCGGCCGGGGACAATAGAGGGCCCTTTGTCCACGCGCGGGCGGTGGGATGGAGGGATCCAACGCCTCACCCCCCGCCAAGGGACAAAGCTGGTTCCTAAGCTAAAATGGATGGGGTGCTTTGGGATCTTTCCCCAACTGACTTATTTCCCAGAATCATCCTTACTTTTTTCCTTTTTTTGCCCCCCTACTCTGAAAAGCACTCGTCAAACTGAGTTGGATTAATTCTGGTCGATGATGCACTGCATGCACCATTTTTTTTAATCAGGGAGTAAAGGGACCAGATGGTCTTTATGGCTGGTAATGGGATAGAGAGCTCTTCACCTCTAAATCACAGGTTCAAATTTGCCTGCATGGCCAGGAATCGAGAGTACCCATCTGATGGATTTGAAGTGGTCCCTTGGAAGGAACTGGCTCTGGTTCTGGTTCACTGGCTGTGCACATCTCAATGAACATCCAAAGCCTTTGCAGAGAACTTCTAAAGCTCAGACTTGTCCAGGGGAACACCCTGTTTGGTTGTGGGAGACCACATACGATGTCCACTGGTTAGAGCAGGGTGATCTTGCAGCATGGAATCATAGAATCCTGGAATGCTTTGGGTTGGAAGGGACCTTAAAGCCCATCTTGTTCCACTCTCTGCCATGAGCGGGGACACCTTCCACTAGCCCAGGTTGCTCCAAGCCCTGTCCAACCTGACCTGGAACACTTCCAGGGATGGGGCAGCCACAGCTTCTCTGGGCAACCTGTGCCAGGGCCTCACCACCCTCCCAGGGTTTGAACTCACTACTCTTTACCCTATCACTGCAGTTCCTGATAAAAACTGCTGTACTGTTCCATGAAGGACAGGGTGGGCCCAAAGCACTCCACAAGCACATCATCTTTGTTTTAACATGGTAACCTCTTCTCCAGGGAATAAAAAACCCTAATGAGCCATGGCTGGGCTTAGGCAGGGAGAGTCTTACTTTGATTTTTGTTTTAATTTCTCTGTGATAAGACTCATGGAATCTCAGACTGGTTTGGGATGGAAGGGATCTTAAAGCTCATCTCATTCCAACCCATGGCAGGGATGCCTTCCACTAGTCCAGGTTGCTTCAAGCCTCATCCAGCCTGTCCGTGGACACTTCCAGGGTGGAGAGTCATGTTTTCCTCCCTCCCCGCCTTGGCATTTGAATTTGTTTTCAAGATTCTTTTAGGGCTTTGCTTTGGTTTTTTTAACTTTTTTTACTCCTGGACTTCAGAAATGTGTTTGGATTTGCTGCCACGATGTCTCTGCTGCAATTGCTCATAATCACAGGATGTGCCAGCAGCACAGTAGGCTGCTGTGTTCCAGTGGTTTGGATTCTTCCATCTGCTGGGATGGTTAGATGCTGTGGGCAGTTTAATACCTATCATCAAAGCCGTTATCTGGATGAATTCCTAGAAGAGCAGGGACCAGAGACAGGAGTGTTGTGGGAGGGGGTGTTCACACTCAGGCAGGTGTCAAGCCAAGGCTTTGTCTCACATCATCTTGGTGTATAATCTGAGTGTAGCTATTGCAGTCATTCTCTTTGCTTTCTTCAAGCCTGTCCTCTCCCTGCTGAGCAAAAGAATAGTGCTCATGGACAGCCAGAAAACACCTTTAGTTACAGGTTTTCTGCAATATTCAGGATTTCCACAATCCAGCTACTCCGATTCTGCCCCAGAGCATTAATTGTATAAATGGACTCTTATCAGTTTCTAGGATGTTCTTCCCTTAAACGCAGAGGCTTGATCAAGGGCTGTCTGTGGGATTTGGAAGCTGATGGTTTAGAGATCTGTGTTAACCAGAGTTTGCTTCTTTTAATTCACTCTCACTGCCTAAATTTTACAGGTGCTGGAAACAACACCATTGACACTTAAGCTGCAACAAAAATGAGGCCTTAATGTGGTCCTTGAATTGTTTTTATAGGATATTTTTTAATACCTTTTTTTGTTTAATAAGGACTTTTTGGTGGGTGTTCCTAAATATTCCTAAATGAAATAAAAAAAACCCCTGTGTTGAGTGTGATGCTCTGAACTCCATCCTTGTGTCTGAACTCCATCCTTGTATCTGCCTTGTTCATCTGAACACTTTATGCTGACAAATGTCTAATTTCTATCAGTTCACTGCAAAGCCATTTTTCTCTGCCAAATATGAAATCACAAAAGCTTAAAGAACCATATCCACCCCTCAGGTGTGCTTGTGATTTCCAGTGATTTGGTAATTCAAGTTGCTCATGAATGGTGGGACATGATTTATCTTTCATGCAGTCTGAAGATGGATGGTTGGAGTGGGAGGGGGATTAGGGAGCAGTCTGAAGGTGGATAGTTGAAGGGGGGATTAGGGAGCAGTGTAAGAGAAAGGCAGGAAAATAAGATGGCTGGATTTTGGCTTAGTAGGAGAAAAGAAAAACCACCACCCACCCCTGTGTTTTGGGTTTTTTTCTTTCAAGTAGAGAATAGATTCATATTATAAATGTTTGAGAATCTTCTCACAAATGATGCCAAAGTTGAAACTCCCAAGATGGGCAGTGGTAGAGCACATTTTAACTGGGAAAAGAGACCTGAATTCCTTGTGAAGGAGAAGGGTGAGATAAATTGGTGACACATATCAGTGGAGGGGAGCTGTGCTGCTGGGTTTTGGTGGGCAGGGGAGCCTCTTCTCTGAGTAATTAGGAGTCAGATCTGGCAGGTGAAATCCTTGAGGTGCCGTGGCCAAATCTGAGCTCTTTATGTCCTTCCCAGTTACCTGACTGTCCTTACGTTTTGGGTTTTTTTCCTGATTTTAAATAATGGTTTCCTGTGGGGTAGAACAGCTGCTGCCTGAGCTGTTGGCGGTTGAGGAGTGGAACAGTCTGGAGGTACAACTGTGTCACCAGGGGATGGGGGACACTGAGACCACAAAGTCCAACCATTCCCCAGCACTGCCAAGGCTCCAGACTGAGCTCCCCCCAGCTCCCTCTGCCGCTCCTCATGCTCCAGACCCTTCCCCAGCTGTGTTCCCTTCCCTGAACACACTCCAGCCCCTCAGCGTCTCTCTTGTGAGGGGCCCAGAACTGGCCCCAGGTTTCAATGTGGCCTCACCAGTGCCAGGGACAGGGGATGGTCACTGCCCTGGTCCTGCTGGCCACATCTCTGCAGTTAAAGACCACACTCAATGAAGTTAAAGAGTTGGACAATCAAATCTTCCTCTTCTCTCCCCACATCTTAAATTCCCTCTGCACCTGGGCATTGCTCTCTGGGCGTAGAAAACTGCCCTTTGCTGTGTGGGAGATGTGTGTGCAGGTTAACAGTGAGCAACTAGGGATGTTGGGTGGGTGAGGATTTGTGCTCAAGGCCACGTACTGGCAATTCTGGGGCAAATTGCTACTGGTTTACCAGAAGTGGCTGTATTTATTGTCTCTGCAGTGACAGTAACTCACATGAGCTGAGAAAGTGGGCTCATGTTGGGCTTTTCTATTAATTTCTTTAAGCTAATGCACAGTATTAGACCTTAAAGCATCCTCTCTAATGCAGACTCACAGTGTTATAAACAGCTTCTTACAAGGAAAATAATGAGAGGTTACAGCTTTGCTGTAACTTCCCAGTGCTTATGATTATTGGCATAATATCCTTTTGGATTGGTATTGCTTAGTGTGGAGAGGGAAAAGAAACAAAAGCCAGGAACCATGAGCATGCTCTGTGTGGGAGGGGGTTGCTGCTGGAAGGCAGGATCTCCTCATGGCTGGACAGGGAGCTGGCCCAGAGGGGCTCTGACCCTGCCATAGAATCCCAGAATGGTTTGGGCTGGGTGGGACCTCAAAGCTCATCTCATCATACCCCTGCCATAGGCAGGGACACCTTCCACTATCCCAAGTTGCTCCAAGCCCCTTCCAACCTGAACTTGGACACTTTCAGGGATGGGCCAGCCACAGCTTCTCTGGGAATTCCATTCCAACCCCTCACCATCCTCACAGAGAGGAATTTATTCCCATTATCCCACCTAACCCTGCCCTCTGGCAGTGGGAAGCCATTCCCCCTTGTCCTGTCCATCCAGGCCCTTGTCCAAAGTCCTTCTTTGGCTCTCCTGGAGCCCCTTTAGGCACTGGAAGGGGCTCTAAGGTCTCCCCCAGGTTGTGTCCAGTGGCTGTGCTTGAGAAATTCCACGGACTATGCTAGAAGGATCACAGCACGTGTTACTGTGTGTTACTGGTAACTGCCAGTTCCTCCAGAAAATGTGCTGGACTGGGGTTGAAGGTCTGAGGATGGAGGGGAGGGAGGATCAAAGAGAGACTTGAGCTGAAGCTGAAGTTCACAGGACACAAAACACTGAGAGTTCAAAAAGCAGATTCCAAGAAGAGCATCAGTGTAGCACTGCTTTTGTCTCTTTATTTTTAAGTTGCTGGAAGCACTCACAAGATGAGAAACAGGCAGTGAAGAAGCAATTTATTTGGGTTTTTGCTGTGGCATTCAATACTTTCTTAGCATTCTGCCAGCTTTCTTAGCAGCTGGCTGAGCACTGAAAGAAGAAGAGGTTCTAGGAAATAAGATATAAAAGTAACAGCAAGAATAGATGTTATGAAAGGGGAAAAAACCCTCTTTCTGTGCTCTTCTGTGGTGTTTATAATCTAGATAATATAGAAAATAGCTTTTAAACACTCGGGGGATAGACTTGCTTGTGCTTCCTCAGGCAGAGTAGCTGCGAAAGAGAAGCATTTGAAATAAATTGCAAGTGTTGAAGTTGAGATTTCTTCAACTGTTTTACACTTGCAAACATAATCTCTTGTACTCTGGTGATTCCTTTTCACTGAGTCAGAAGAGAGACATCTCCATGTCACTGGCACAGGGACAAAGAGCGGGGCTGACAATGTTGTCTTGTGTTCTCTCCTCGCTGCATTTTCAAATGGGGAGGTTCAGTTTAACAACTCTTTTGTTTGCTTGGTGTGTTTTGGACACTTGAATGATTTGGTGCTGGCAGGAGTCTTGTCTTTTTTTAGTTGTTTTGACAGGGAGGAGAAATGGAGACAACGTCAATCAACCTCAAAGACGGATTTCATGGTTTGTGCTGGTGGCCCTGCCTGCAGTTTGTTCACTGTAGTATGAGCTTCACAGGGGCAAATACATAACAAATGGAACAAATTTGGCAGATACTGGGGGGTAATTCCCTCTCTCCCCTCTCAATATCACTGCTCTTCTCAAAAAGGGAGCAACCCCCCCTCTTTGTGTAAATCCTCCACATTGTTTGGTTGATGGCACAAGCAGCACTCCTTAGTGACTATTTCTCAAGTAAAAGCAGAAATACCTTAATTCTTCACATTTCCATGAGATTTACATTTAAGCAGTCTCAAATGAACCTTTGGATAAAAAGCCTTGAGCTCATGCAATATTAGTTCTACAATTTTGTCATAGCAAAGCACAAAAAGAGGTTCTTGAGCTCCTCTACCCTGCAGTGTGCTGCCAGCGGCTCCCAGAGCTTCCCCAGGGAGGTCTGGGACCCTGTGTTGCCCAACAGCAGAAGGAACCCACAGAATCATGGAATTGCTCACGTTGGAAAAGCCCTCTGAGACCACCAAGTCCAACCCAGCACTGGCAAAGCCACCACTGCCCCATGTCCCCAAGTGCCACATCCACATGGCTTTGAAATCCCTCCAGGGATGGGGACTTCACCACTGCCCTGGGCAGCTGTGCCAGGGCTGGACAACCCTTTCCAGGAAGAGATTTTCCCAGTATCCAACCTACACCTGTTTTGAGGCAGTTTCCATCTACTCCAGGCAAAAGGCCTGGATGGAGCAGTACCAGCTAATTGCTGGAAAGCTGCAGTAAGAAAAACCAAACCCAAACAACAACTAAAAAAGTCCCAACTACTTCCTCAGTTGAATAAATTGTTGAAGATGTGATGCTGGGGATGCGTCTCATGCTGCTTGCCAGCTTAGGAAAGAAATATTCTGGCTTTACCCTTTGGACAAGGGCCTGGAGGGACAGGACAAGGGGGAATGGCTTCCTGCTGCCATTCCCTGCCAGAGGGCAGGGTTAGATGGGATATTGGGAAGGAATTCTTGGCTGTGAGGGTGGGGAGGCCCTGGCACAGGTTGCCCAGAGAAGCTGTGGCTGCCCCATCCCTGGAAATGTCCAAGGCCAGGTTGGAAGGGGCTTGGAGCAACCTGGGCTAGTGTAAGGTGTCTCTGCCCATGGCAGGGGGTGGAACTAGATGGGCTTTAAGGTCCCTCCCAACCCAAACCATTCTGGGATTCTGGGATTCTGCTCTATACCCTCCCGTTGGAGCTGGCTGTGCTCTGGGGGACTCACCTCTGGCGAATCCAGCTTTTCCCTTGTGCTCAAGAACTGCTGGGTCTTGTCTTCATCAGTTTCATTGTTAATACACTTCTTGCTAAACAGCCAAACCACACAGGTTTTGGGGATGAGACATAACACAGTTTATAATCTCATATGATTTGGGATCTGATGAGCCCTTATCTTGCATTAGGTTCCTTGGCTCATGATGCATCTTCTACTTCCCTGTGCCCCTAGAGAGTCCAAACATCATTATAACCTGATCTTAAGCTTCCCTTTGTCCATGCTGAAATCAATTCTAGGAGCTTTAACCTTTTTTCTTGGGGATTACATTCCCTAAAGCAGCCTTGCACTTGCACAGTGGTTCCCTAAAGTGTCAGCATGAGCGAAACCTGGGCTTGGGGGTCTCAGTGACGGGATTATTCAATGATTGGAGGCTGTTCTGCTGCTGTTGTCCTGCAGTTCTACTCTGCACGTGTTTGGCTGTTTTTATGGAATAACACTTTAAGATATCTGTGCTCAGCTTTGTAGGGAATCTAACTCTTCTAGGAATCTGGGACAGTGGTGGAGGAGGGGACAGATGAGACTGGTAGCTAAAAAACGAGAAAAAAAATCAGTCTTCAGGGGGGGTGTGAGTCTGAGGAACTTTCCAAGTAATTTCTGCAGGTACAAGAGGTTTCTTTTCCTGTGAATGCCCCTTTATTGCTGTTTTAGCAGCTTCTGCTGCTGATAATTTTTCCCCGGTCCCTTTGCAAAACACCACCCAGTGACTACTAGAGAGCTGATGTAATTCTGACACTCAGGCAAAATCTGATCTAAGAGAGGATCCAAGTGCCTATAACAGCATAGATGGTTTGGAGAATTTGATTAAATGTGATAAATCTTAGCTGTCCAGATGAGAGGTATGAGCTGGAAGGAAGGTTTGGGCTTCAGGACACTGAGATTGTGCTCTTAAAACATAGTTAGAATCATGGAATCACTGCTTTGGATTGGGAGGGACCTTAAAATTCATCCAGTTCTACACCCTGCCAGGGGCAGGGACACTAGATCAGGTTGCTCCAAGCCTGGCTGGCAAATGAAGCCCTTGGATCTCACTGGATCCAAGGAGCCACCTGCCCGGAGATTGGCAATTAGAACTCCTGCCACCCTGCCCCTGGACACAGGAGTTTAAACTCCTCCAGTGATGTCTGGATTGTTTTGCAATCCCCTGAAAGATGGAATGTGGGGAATGGCAGGAGTTGGGAATGCTGAGGATACCCAGGGATCTGTGACTCTGCTCTGCCTGAGTAGTCTGGGCTGTTTCTCCATTTTTTGCACACCATACCCCCCCATACACGATGTACCTACAAAAGGATGCTCCAATACCAGCTATTGCAGGAATTCCTGCCCCGGGGCTTCTCCTCCTCTCCTCCTCACATTGCAATGCTAAGGGAAAGCCCATAAATATGATGATGGGGTTGTAGCAGCTTTCTATCCCTTAATGCTGGTGGGAAAGCACGTCCCACATTCCCAGCTCTGCTGGGAGAGCTGCGTGTGGGAGGAACGTGAGCTGTGCTGCTCCTCCGCTGGCTGGCGGGGCTGATGGGGGAGGCAGAGGCACAAATAGTATCTTTTTTTTTGTTGAGTGTTCCTTAAAAACAATCCAGGCTTTGTTGTTAAGGCCACAACAACAGTAGCCTCGACTTCTTCCAGCACAGGGAACTTTAAAAGGGCCATTTCTTCCAAGGCACAGGGTGATCTCCACTGTGCTCCCCTCTCACACCGTGCCTGGGTAAGAGTCTCTGGGGACAAAACAAGCAAACAACCCTTCCTTCCTCCCAGAAATAGCTGTGAGGCGGGAGATCACTGCAGAGAGCAGTTAAAAACTTCCAGAAATGTGGCATTTGGGACATGTACACAGCAGCAAACAAGTTTTTTCTCATTGTAGTGTCAGGATCTTTTGGTACCACTGGAAGAGAATACAGAGGGGTATTTAATACTCCCAAACCACTATTTTGGGAGGGTGGGAGGTAGAGGCTTTAATGCTTTTATACATGGCAGTGGGGATTGGAATGAGATGGGCTTTAAGGTCCCTCCCAACCCAAACCATTCTATGATTCTAAGATAAGGAACAGGGAATACTTATCTCTTTCCTCACTGCATCCCTAAAGAAAGCACAGGCAGTAGCTCTCTGAGCAAAAATTTATCATTTGACATTGAAGATACCATTACATATAGTTTGGGCAGACTGAGGGAAACCTGCTTCCTTTCCTATGGTTTCATGTCTGCTTTTTGTCTGCCCTTTACAGGCAAAAAAGGTCTGTTTACTCCCGCTAAGTAACCTATGAAACACAGTCCTTCCCTGCTGATCTTCAATTTCTAGACGTCTTGCTTTCACCTCCCTGCTCTCAAGCTCAGAATTGCTTCATCAGCATAAATATTCAGACTGACAGAGTTTTAAATGCCTTTTAAATGTCGGCTCATTTTCTCCCTGGTTCTCTGGAGAGCTGGAATTCATTCCCTGTGGTTGTTAGGGTTTGTGGGTTGCCTAGGGCATGGTTGGTGTTCAGGTACCTCCCCAGGTAGACGAGGACCACAGAGTGCAGATTTTGCAGGGAAAGCTTCAAAATCAGGAATTTCTCACTGGTTCCAACCAGTGAGCATCTCCATCAGCTGGTGGCAGTGTGTGACCCTTTGTTTCTGGTCCCTCTGTGGTCCCCTGCAAACCCTCCGTGGGCAGGTGATGGTGGCAGGGCCGAAATACCCCAATCACTCAGAGTCACCTTTGCTTCATTCACCCATTTCTGGCCCCAAAACCCAGTATTTGAAGCTGGACTGGCCCCAAAACCCAGTATTGAAAGCTGGACTGGTTTAAGTGTCTTTTCTTTTGAGGATAAGCACAAACACTACTCATGGGACTGCAGTGAGGGGATTTGAAGTGAGGGATTCCTCTGTGGGGGTAGGGAGGAGGTGGATATTTCCCCTCTGGATACAGCACAGTTTCTTTCCCTCTTCCTGTGCAGAACATGCGTTTCCTAGGCTGGCTGATACATACACTGATGGATTGGCCCTGTTAAGGAAAGACAGCTGACAATGGGTCTCTTTTGACAATAACAAGTATCAGGGTCTGTAAGCTCCCAGCACCTCAGAGCTGTCCTGGGGAAGCACTGCAGGTGCTGCTGTAACACTAGTGTCTTTAGTGAGCAGGTCATGGTGGGACAGCAGGCAGGGGAACCACCCTCAGCCATTCCTGTACAGCAGCACCTCCCTCCTAACTCCCCCAGTGGTCACAGCCTTCTCCTCTGAAGCTCTCTCTGCCCTGGGAGATGTTCTTCCCCTGCACTGCACATCCTTCTCCTGATATGCTGTAAAATCAGCCAGGAGAGCACTCAAGTGCTTTAATCAAGATTTCTATGCTCTCCAGCTCCCATCCTGTGCAACACAAGGCTGGTGCTGTCAGCAAGGGCTCTTTCAGCTGGAATCCCATCCCTTGGCTGCTGTTGAGGAAGGACCATGCCAGGATGCTGCTACAGGATGTTTTAGTTTGTAAGGAAATGCAGCAGATTGTTGCTGTATTTGGTGGCTACTGGAGGTTTATTCTGAACACAAAATAGTCTCTTCTCGGGGGAGGCATCGGGTCAGAGCAAGTCCTTCCTCCAGAACAAATCCAAACTTCACCTCATCAACCCCGTGGATGAAGCTGCCTCTTGTCCACACTGCCCCAGTGACTTGAAGCACCTCAGTGAGGTCATCCTTGCCATCACTGAACAGAGCTGGTCAGGAAGAGCCCTCTTTGCAGTAGAACTTCTGGGTTAAAAGTTCCTTAGTAAGAGATCCCACGGAAACATGTGCTACAAATGCAGGTCAGAAGCACAGTTCTCACTGAGCCCTTTGGGGAGTATCCAATAACTGGGTGAATAAAGGGTTCTTATCCTGCAAGGAACAAGGTGCAGCTCATTTACATGGAGGCTGATTCTCCGTAGTGAGTCTTCCAGGCAGCAACTCCAACTCCTGTGGCAGCTCCTGCATTAATAACTTGCAGCAAACTATTTCCATGCAGATAGGGTTGTGAGCTCCTGTTCTTGACCTACCAGAGCCACAGGATCACAGAATGGTTTGGGTTGGAAGGGACCTTAAGGCTCATCCCATCCCACTCCCTGCCATGGACAGGGACTCCTTCCACTGTCTCAGGTTGCTCCAAGCCCCGCCCACTTCCAGGGTTGGGGCAGCCACAGCTGCTCTGGGCAACCCGTGCCAGGGCCTCACCAGCCAACTATTCCTTCCAGTATTCCCATATCTAACCCTGCCCTCTCGCAGTGGGAAGCCATTCCCCCTTTCCCTGTCCCTCCATCCGTTGTCCAAAGTCCCTCTCCAGCTCTCTTGGATCCCCTTTAGGTGCTGGAAGGTGCTCTAAGTTCTCCTTGGGAGATGCTTCTGGGGCTTGTGTGGGGTCTGTGAGTTTTAATTTTGACTTTGGTCACAGCATAAGCAAATAAGCACCTGTGATGCAGTTCCTGACGGGATAAAGGAGAAGGAGGAGGTATCGTGTGCCTTGGGCATTTCATTTCAATAGAAAATGTGCCCTTTGCTTTCGTGCTGAGGGAAAGAACAGTTTCTCTCTTCTGGGTTCACCTTCTGGGTCTGGTAGGAAGATCTTTCCAAGCAGGGAAATGCTACTGAGCTGCTCACTCACCACCTGACCAAGCTCCTGGTGATTACCTTATCTACTAGAGAAACCTGACCTTCCTTCCTGCTCCTCCAGAGAGGGAGCAGCCACTGGATCATCCCTTCCACCTCAGGGAGTGTCCTTGGTTCTTCTTGTGCCACAGCATAGATCACAGTCCCTGCAGGCTGGCCAGGGGTTGGAGGGACAACTCAGCTGCTCTTTTCTCAGGACTCTTGCTCTCAATAAGAGCAAACAAAGCTGTCCCTGGCCACGGCTTGGGGATGTGCAGTGGCAGTGGTGGTGATGCCTGCGAGGTGGCTGGTGTCCAAGGAAGATGTGTGGGATGTGGGGCTCAACCCTCCCTGTTCTGGTGCTGTGTTTCTTCATTAGCCATCCTTTCTGTTCCTCTGCTTTAGTGTGCACACTAAACTTGGGAATGAATGGGTTCTTTCAGGAAATACAGTGAAATTTTAATTCTCCCTGTTTCTCCTCCTCTCTCCCTTTTTCTAAACCTTCAGATGGATTTCTGAAGATTCTAGGTTTTCTGTACTCTTGAAGCCTTTCTGTCCTCTCCTACAGCACTTCCAAGTGTAAGAATATGTCCAGAGCCATCAGCCCTCTGATCCGTTTGTCCCCTTTTCCATGTTCCAAGCTACCACCTTTCTGCCTTCCTTTCTGTTAAAAGTTGACCTGCAGAACTGAAAGTCCCTTTTGAACATCTCCTCCTCCTTCCACCCCCGGCTCTTCTAACACGGAGTAACATGAAAACAAACTTTTTGAGGAGAGATCTAACACTGATTCCATACTTCGAAGACAACGAGCTAGTTTGATTTTTTTCTTTCTCTTTTTCTTTCTCTTTTTCTTTAATCATATTTGAAGTGAGGATTTGCAAGTACTTTGGCAAAAGAAATTATCACTGTACCTTGAGAAGGTGTTGTCTGTTCTAAAGCTGGCAGAGTGCAAAGGAGAAGAGGTGGCCTCTAAATTTACCAGTCTAGCACAGGGGTGAGGTGCATGTGGATCATGGCATCAGAGTCCATTAAGCACTGGGGAGTAAATAACATCACTTTGCCCATGGAATCTCCAGTTTAAGGATTTATTCATATCTCACTGCAGGTTTGAAAGGGTGAATGCCATTTAAATGGGTTTGGTAATCTACAGAGTAAATCAGTGGGATTTTTTCACGTTTTTTAATATTCTGAATGCCTCTGGAATATTTCTTATGGTGATGATGATGATGTGAGCAATATTTCAGTAGTGTGTATCTAACACCACTCATGCTCTAGAACCAGACATGATGAGGTAACAAATGTATATAATTAATGTAGTTAAAATTTGTTAAGATCAAAATAGTTGAGGCCTAGTGAACAGAAAGCAATTTTTTTAAGTAGTCAAGAGCCTAATTTATAGTTGATAAGCAATTAAAATACCATTTTATCATAGAATCATAGAATGATTTGGGCTGGACAACNTAGTGTTGTATAAACTAGTGAGGGTCTTTTTCTTACCCCTGTGGAGATCATTGTTGTTTTGGTCTTGGTTGTTACCAACAAATCAACTTCATGCTGAAGAGCTGGTCTTGCTTTGGGTCGGCTGGAGAGGTGTGGGAGTTTAGAATCATAGAATGGCTTGGATTTGAAGGGATCTTAAAGATCACAGAATCACAGAATCAATTAGGTTGGAAAAGACCTCTGAGATCATCAGGTCCAACCTATGACCCAACACCACCTTGTCAACCAGGCAATGGCACTGAGTGCCACATCCAGTGGTTTCTTGAACAACTGCAGGCTCTATCACCCTCCTGGACAGCCCCTTCCAATGTCTAATCACCCTTTCTGTGAAGAATTTCTTCCCAAAGTCCAACCTAAACCACCCCTGGTGCATCTTAAGACTGCTTTCTGAGCTCAGCTGGCAAGAACGTGCCATCCCTCATCTCTGGGAAGTCTTGACTTTGATCAGTAAACCCGCTTTCCCCTTCTCTTAACAGAGCCCCTGTGAATATGTCAGGTCTGACCAGAGCAGTAGGACTGTTGGCTCGGTGGGTTTGTTCCAAATAAGTGATGTTGCCTTTGATTTTGTTGTACTTGAAGGTGCCTCATCACCAGACATGGAGTCCAGCTATGGGGGAGGCTTGCTAGATATGGTGAAAGGAGGAGCAGGGAGACTCTTCAGCAATTTGAAGGATAACCTGAAGGATACCCTGAAAGACACATCTTCCAAGGTCATGCAGTCTGTTGCCAGGTACAGTACAGCTGAAGCAGGTAAAACCACTGGCTGCAAAGTGCCAGTCCCAGATGCCAAGTGAATAGCACAGCACAACTCCCAGGGAACACAATGAAGGAAGGAGGTGAAAATCACAAGTGGCTTCTTTGATTCTGTCTCATAATTGGTATTTGACCACAAGGAAGCAGGAAATCCAAAGTAAAACAATCTAAGCTTCACAGTAAATGAGCATCCCCTTCCTAGTGTAAGTGGAGCACTTGGTCTCCAGTTCCTGGAGGATTCCCTGTGGGGTCCTTCTACTCAACTACCACTTGAATATTTTTTCACTGAAAACTGGCTCATATCCATGCCCTCTCTTGAGGCTCTACTTGCTGATGTTCCCATCACTAAATCCACCTTTTGAATCTAAGAAAGGACTGAGATGACTTTGCTTTAGTGACTCTGCTGGCGTGGGCGCCCCTGCGCTTGGCTCCCTGCCCACCTCCAAGGGATACAGGGCTACAAGAAATTAAAGAAACTTAAAGCATGCAAGACCTCACAGGCTTTGAGGGATCTGCAAAGTGGCAAACTACCAGAGATTTCTCCTGAAAACTGGCACTGAAAATTAACAACAAAAGGGGAAAGGGACCTTTTTTGCAGTCCTGCAGCCAGTTATTTGCACGTATAGATAGGAAGGCTGGGTCACTGTCTGCAGGAAGCCATTTGCTCCCTCTTCTTAAGAGCTATATTTAAGATCATTTTTCCTTGTGTGATAAGCAGATTTTTGTGGGAAAGCACTCTTCTGATTCCTCTAATGTGCTGCTCTTGTAACGTCTGTCTCCTGCTTTGTCTTCTTTTAGTTACACTAAGGGGGAGCTGGATATTTCTTACATTACCTCAAGAATCATAGGTAAGTGCTGCTTAGTGAATAAATACAACCTGTAGTATCCCACAATTACATAAAGGCTCGGGCTGACTTCTCCTTGCTTTCCTAGTGATGTCTTTTCCGGCTGAAGGCGTGGAGCTGGGATTCAGGAACCACATTGAAGATGTAAGGACGTTTTTGGATTCCAGACATCCCGACCACTACACAGTCTTCAACTTGTCTCCCAAATACTATCGCAGTGCCAAGTTCCACAACAGGGTGAGTGTCTCCCAAGGGTTTAACAGGAGAAAGGGGTGAACCTCTTTGGGAAAAGGGGCACCAGGTCCTGTTTCTGAGTGTGGCAGAATGTAAGAAGATGATTAAGGAGTTAGAGGTGTTTTTAAGCTGCTGTGGTGCATTTTGGGGTTTTAGCTGATGCCTAGGATCACAGGGATTAAAGAGCTGGAAAGTTCAGGGCATAATTCTCATGTGAGAAAGAGGCGCTGAGTGGAGCCTGCACTGCTCTGAGCTCCTACAGAGCTGTTAGAAGCTGCTGAAGGGAAATAAAGAATAAAATGAAAGGGCTTTGAAAGAAATTACCAGTATAAGAGGGTAGCTTATTTTCATGTTGAACAATCCTGTGCTTTAATCAAGCAAGGACCCTTAGCAGGCAAAGCACAGGACTGGAAACTGGTTCTAAGGGGCATTTTGGCTCTTGTGACTTTAAAAACCCACCTCCACTCTGTGGCCCAGTTTCCCTCTCTAAAACCAGAGCAACATTATGGGAGCATTGCAAGGCTCTGGTTCATTAATGGCTTTTAGAGGAAATCTCTATGAAATGCTGCTGGTGAAATGCAAGATTAGATTTAATCTTTTCAAAAACTTCCTGTTCTTTCCTTCTCCCACAAGGGAGTGATGTGTTTTGTTTTTTTTTTTTTAAATTTCTAACTTTTTGTTGCCTTCAACAAAAAAGGCACAAGCAGTTGCCAGGCTTAACCCTCAGTCAGGGGAAATTAATCTAATCTATAAGCCTAATTTAATTTTAATTCGAGGTATAGCTGAATTTACCTTCAGCAATTGCTCTGATCACCAGAAATCACTCCCTCATGTTGCAAATTTCCCAGTGACCATCAGTAACCAGCCATGACTTCAAAGATGAGTAAATGAACAGGCAAGACTAAATAAAAGATATCAAGGGCTCTGAATCTTCAGTCTTGATTGGTTTTGGTGCATCACTTGCTACTGGTGAGTGGAGGAAGGTCCATCTATGTCTGACAGCTCAGCTTTAAACTTCTATTGTTATATGATCTGTCTATAACTCCTCCAACCCTGACTTCTACCTACTCAAACTCTTAACAGGTGACTTTTTACATCACTCTCAAAACATGACCTGGTGCTTTGTAACCAATGCCTTGATTCACACAGGGAGAAAAAGATGCATCTTGTAATAAAAGACTGTACTTTCAGGTTATGAGCTAGGAAGTACTGGTTCCAATATTTTATATGAAAATGAAGGTGCACAGCACAACACATGAACCAGTTATAAGGTTGATCTTCATATATATCGTAAAAGATACTAAGGGGCCATCAAGGAGGTGAAATCACTTTCAGAGTGTTTTCTGCTGTGGATGAGGATGTCAGGATGAAAAGCTTTTGAATTCCTACATTCTTTAAAACTTTTTTGTTCCTAGGATCAAAGTAGGTCACTCTGCTGTGTAGTGGCACAGGAGGGAGACGAATTAATGTCCTGCTGGGCTATTTTCCTGCCTGGATGTGGCTGAGTGGGTCACAAAGCCCCAGGTGCCCAGTCTATTGAGGAGGACAGGGGACTATGAGTGGTTGGTGAGGCACTGGGAAAGGTTGTCCGGAGAAGCTGTGGCTGCTCCATCCTTGGGAGTGTCCAAGGCCAGGTTGGACAGGGCTTGGAGCAAGCTGGGCTAGTAGAGGTGTCCCTGCCCATGGCAGGGGGTGGAATGAGATGAACTTTAAGGTTTCTCCCAAACCAACCCATTTTATGACTCCTCACACTGAGACCTTGTTGTGCTCTGTTCTCTCTGTGTCCCCAACAGGACAGGAGAGGAGAGCTCACATCTGCCTGAGGAAGCCTGAGCAGTTTCAAAACATGTAACACAAATATAACATTAAACAAACCCAAACTTCAAAGTCCCTGATGGGTCACATTCTTGGCACTTGCTGCCCTACTGCTAAAGTAAAACAAGCTATGGCTGCTCATTCCCAGAGCTCTAGAAGAATTCCTGTTACTTTTCCCCAAGGTTGTGTGTCATGAGTGGTGGGGAGGTTATGTTTGATGGAAACAAAACGCTACATAGAGCAGATTTAATTTCTTAATTGCCAACCAACAGGCAGATGTGTAATTATAGGGAACATAAATATATAATTATGGACTGTTGGGAAATGTATATTATTTACCAGACAAGTGACACTGACTTTTCCAGATGCTTGACAGTGTGTTGGTGTGAGGTTTGTTCAGAAGATTGTCAGTGAAAGGGTCATTGGTCATATTAATTCTGAAGGGGAAATGAAATATGTGAGACAAACCACAACTCTCGAGACAGGAGAAGGTGGGGGATGAGCATAATGCTGCAGAGAGGTAAATAGGGAATGGTCATTCCCTGCCTTCCAAACCTTGAGCGTGGTTTGACTTGTTGGGTGGTTTCTACAACACAAACCTGCACTTGCTCACCAAGGGCACAGCTAAACTTTGGGATATTCTGGAGACCAAAAGCTTTCATGAGTCTAAAAAGGAATTAGACAAATATCTAATTAGATATGAGATTAGACAAAAGTCTAATGTTGAACAGAGCTCTGCCATTAGGATGGATGCCTGGGTTAGGCAGTCCTGCCAGCTCGGCCTGTCCCTGCATCCCCTGGGAGTTCTTGGAGCTGTCATTTGACACAACACACAGCTTGGTGGTTCTCTGGTTTGAGTCAGGATGCCTGGTTCTGCTCCAAGATGTTGTGCAGGTGTAAGACAGAACCTCAAGTTCAAGTTTTATGAAACCTGGAGCACTTCCTTCCTCTGAGAGATGAAACAGGTATGGGAATCATATGTCTATTTAAGAACACCTGGGCAGATCATCTCCTTCCTTCCCTGTTCTCATTAAGAAGGATCCAAATGTCAGCCAAGACAGAAAACCAATTCTTTGCCTGAGGACAAGCCTCATGACATTTCTCCTTTAAATTTCTTCTAGCCAGAAATGCCTTAAAAAAAAAAAAAAGATATTTCAATTAAAACCAGATGAAAGGGAGGTGTCTGTCTAAGGCTATTTGATGTGCTGCTTGAGACTGCTAGGACTCTTCTGGAGGTAAGTGTTATGACTCAGAACTAGTACGTTGATGAATAGTAACTAGACATACTTTAGGATTTGTGGGTTTTCAGCTCTAAGGAGTCATTCATTTTTCTGGCTCATATATTAACTATACTTACTCAGATATGATTTTTTTTTTTTTTTAAACAGAAGTTTCCCTTTCATCAGCTTAATATCTGTCATTTAGGGCTTGGAAATCCTGTGACACAAAACGACTGAGAACAACAGATGCTCAGCACCCTTTGCAAATCAGAGCGGTAGTTTTTAGGGACACGTTGTACAAAGGCTTTAGATATGGCAGAAATCAATGTGAGACTGGAGCCACTCAAGATAATCTGATGTGGAATGTAAATTCTTAAAAATGTGCAGTCAGGGCCAACACATCAGTGTTATGCTTTTTGACTGAGAATGCTTTTTTGTTTGCCTCCTCATCATTCATGGAAGTCACGGCGCCGAATTATGCATGGGGAGAGATGGAGCAGGTTTCAAGCACATAACTGTAGGTTGTAAAAGGGAAGTAGGTTTCTGGGCAGAAAGCATTTGTAAAGCAGGCCTGGCTTAATGCTCCTACAAAGCTGGTTTTGTTGCTGTGCCCTTCCTGCAGGTGTCTGAATGTAGCTGGCCAGTCCGACAGGCACCCAGTCTGCACAACCTCTACGCTGTCTGCAAGAACATGCACAACTGGCTGCAGCAGAACCCCAAAAATGTCTGTGTCATCCACTGCATGGTATGTACAGAGCGTCCAAAAAGTCACCACGTGACAAGCCATAAGTCATATTGCATGTCTGGAGTCTGCGTGCAAGGAGGGGGACAGCTTCTAAGAGAAAAAGGGATGTAATAAAACTCACAGAAAGGGACATCATCTTCCATGTGCGGCTGTAGAGATAAGCTGGGAGGGGTAACACTGGACAAGAAGCAGAAGTGCAAAGCCAGAGAGGTTACAATTGTTCTGGCAGTGAACTGTAGAGGTGATGAGGAGCAAAAAGGTTTGAATTTCACCCGAGAACCTACTGTAAGAGTTGCCAGCCTGCTGTGATTTGCCCAGTTGAACAGGTTGTCCAGAGCAGCTGTGACTGCCCCATCCCTGGAAGAGTTCAAGGCCAGGTTGGAGCAACCTGGTCTAGTTGGGTAGTGTCCCTGCCCATGGCAGGGAGTGGGACTGGATGGGCTTTAAGGTCCCTCCCAACCCAACCCATTCTGGGATTCTATGATTTCACATTTTAAGTACTCGCAGGAGAAAACGAAGCCTCCAGACTGAAGGGTGATGGAAATTGGGCAGAACACAGATAGATGGGAATTCTGTCAAACTGTGAATCTGAGAACATTGAAGTCTCTTGCTATAGTACTTGTCAGGTCTGGCTGAAGGAGCCCAGCTGCCTTCTGCAGCTCTTTTTGCAGAACAGCTGAAATGGTAAATCCCCCACAAGGGTTATTCAGCACAGGGCAAAGTGTAGATGTGCTGCAGGAGAGTGGTGTGATTCTGTAGGACTAATCTGTAATTTACCCCATACGGCCTTTCATACTGACAGCAATACCCAAAAGGAGAGTTGTGTTCTGCTCCTGGTGCCTAAATTAAATCCAGGAGGCTGTCAGCCCTGATCAGCATAAACTGGGAGGAACGGAGCAAATGACTGATCCCAAATTGCATAGACCTCACATATGAGTCTGGCATTTCTGCCTTGCACAGCACAGCCAGAGGCTACGGGACGTAAATTCCCTTCAAACAGAGAGGAAGATGCACTTGATGCCTCCAGTCCTGGAAATCAGCTCAAGAATCAAATTCCTTTACTGTCCTTTGAGCAATGAATATCAGGATAATGCTGTAAAGGACAGGGAGTCCTTCCCAACACTCTCTAACAAGTCTGCAGAAGCCCGCTTGCTTTATATGAACCTGAGAGATCTTGTCAGAAGCGATTGGCAGGGGCTAAACCTTAAAAAAGGAAACAGCTGTTAATGTCAAGCAGGTTCCCAGGGTCTGGGTCAGCTCCAGTATGGCAAATCCTACAGAAAATGGCTGTAATGCCTAAGAGGTGCCTGAAATAAGCAATTGCAGGGAGCCAGGGTGGTGAGGCCCCAGCACAGGCTGCCCAGAGAAGCTGTGACTGCCCCATCCCTGGAAGTGTCCAAGGCCAGGTTGGATGGACTTGGAGCAACCTGGGATAGTGGAAGGTGTCCCTGCCCATGGCCGGAGGTGGGACTGGGAGGATTTTAAGGTCCCTCCCAGCCCAAACCAGTCTGGGATTTTATGACTTTGTATACCTTTTCATTTGTGTTAGAATCTGAGGGGGACTGCTTGCCTGATGGGGCAGCAGCTTTCCTACTTCTTCCTTGGAAATGAGTTTTGAGTTCTGGGATCATCTGTCCCCTCTGACATGTGGGAGATGGGCTGGGTGCCACTGTACTCTGGCAGGACTGAGCAGGTTCTCATACCCATCCCTGTGCCGTGAATGTCCAGACCTGGATTTTGGTGGAAGGGCTTTTTCTTTTTGTTTGTCTCACCAGAGCTGGGGTAGGGTCCATATGACTCATCACCTCCTATATTCCTGGGTACAGGAGGGACCCAGGGCACTGGGGATACACTGATTTTCTCCTGCTCTTTCTGTATTTTTGGTCCATCAATCTGACTCAGCAAATGTACTTTTATCCTTAATCACCCTGAAAAGCCCCTTAGACTTGTTAAGGAACATTCTGTAGCTTGAGGGCTGTGGAGGTGTTTGGGTGAGGGAGCCTTGGGCTGGAGTTTTTTGTTTTTGAACTCTTCCAGGATAATTCTCTTAGACAAGTACCTGCACATGTGGGATGGGTGTACACTGATCCCTGTAGTCACTTCCAGGCCTATGTTTGAAATAATTGTAATATTACAGTTTGAGAGCAGCCATGAAATACCAACATTTACAGATAAAATGTACTTATGGGCTTTAAAACCAAGTCTAAACCATCCTCAGCTTTGGCTGCTCCCTGGATATTAACTTTGATCCAGAGAGCTGGAATATTAAGGATTTCTCTGATACTCACACACTTTTCTCCCCCTGCCCCTTCTGACAGGACGGCCGTGCAGCCTCAGCAGTTCTGGTCAGCGCCATGTTCTGTTTCTGTCACCTCTTCTCTAGTCCTGGCCCTGCCATGCAGCTGCTGAACACAAAGAGACCTGGAATTGTACTGTGGCCATCTCACAGGAGGTACAGGATCCTGACTAAGCTCTATGAGGTGTATTCTTCATGCTAAAAACTGCCTGAGTCCCTGTCATGTGTGTTTTGGCACTGTGTGCTCAGCCCCAGGCTGAGACAGGTGTTCAGACTCCACTTTGTTCCTCAGAAATAAGTAGTGAAGTGGTGAACAGGTGCTGGAATAGGTTGTCCAGAGTGGCTGTGGGATTGCTGTCCCTGGAGATTCCTGGCTGAGTATTACACCAGCACATAACCCAGTTCTGACATAGAGCTGTGAAGCTGGTCCTGCCCTGAGCAGAGAGCCAGAGAGATGAACTTCAGCTGTCTCTGCCAACCTGAATTATTCTATTATTTCAGTTGAAGATGTCCCTGCTCGTTGCAGGGGGTTGGACTAGATGATTGTTAAAGGTCCGTTCCAACCCAAACCATCCTGTGATGAACCTGTGGTTAATAGGGCCTGGGTGAATCCCTCTCCTGTGTCAGCTGCATCCTTACAGAAACAGAAGTGCAGGTTTTGTGCCAGCTGCAAGGATGCTGGAGTACATGGGAACTCCAGTCCTGGATGCATGGAAGAACGGTACTTTCACTGGATTTCAAAGTAGACTTTGAGTATGAAACGGAAACTGGTCACCTGGGACAGTGATTTCAGCAGCGGCTTTCTCTGCCCGCAGGTACATAGGATACATTTGTGATCTAATAGCAGACAAGCCCATCATTCCTCACTGCAAACCACTCACTATCAAGTCAGTCACCCTCAGCCCTGTCCCCTGTTTCAACAAGCAACGCAATGGCTGCCGGCCCTTCTGCGACATCCTCAGTGGAGAGACCAGGATCCTCACCACTGCCCAGGAGTATGAGAGGATGAAGTGAGTTCTGTGGCCTCCTCCCATCCTGAGGAGCTTCATTTTGCTCAAACGTGTCTAATAACTTTGCCAGGCTGCCTGATGAATGAAGATATTAATTGAAATTAATTGAAAGTTAGTGCCTAGTGTTGAAATAAAAAGCCAGAGTGAGCCTGAGGTTGTCATGTGGTGGGATTGCTCAGTGCCGTGTTGGTTTCCCCAGTGAAATATTTTTGTTTTCACTCACCCTAACACCAAGCAGAGCACTGAGTGCTCCTTCTCCCTGCTTGCCCTGAAGGAGATGACAGTTTTATGCTGACCCTGATGATGGATGGTGGGAGGGACCTTAACTGTGGATTTCCCTCTCTTGCCTTCAAAGAGAATACCGTGTGCAAGAAGGGAAAGTCCTAATTCCACTGGGAGCCACTGTCCATGGAGATGTTGTTGTTTCTGTCTACCACATGAGATCCACCATTGGGGGACGTCTTCAAGCCAAAGTAGGAGCTTGTTTAACTTCTCTTGTGGGGTAAAGGCAATGTGGGGAACCAAGAGGTGGCTAAACATGGGATCTTGATAATTTTCCTGATCATACATTAGAAACCTTAATATTTAAGTGGCAGAGTGACCAGTGAATGTTTTTCTCTTCTCCATTTGTTACTGGTGCTGGCTGCTGTAGAGATAATATTTTCCTTAAGCCTCTACTGCAAATGAAAGGGTCTTGTGTTTTTCTGGGGTCCAAACCTGTTGCTCCAAAACCTATTTTAATTTAATTATTTATATTAATAATTAATAAAATTTACTTTATTTATTTCTTTAATTTATAAATAAAATAGCTAATAAATAATTTAATTAAATGAAACTGTGGGAACAGTTTCATTTAATTGCAAAACTGATGAGTAGATCCCAGAAATGAAGAGAAGCAGGGACCTGAAGGCTATGAAGGCTTTCTGCTATGTGGAGGCTGCAGCAGCAGGGTTTAAGGCAGATAGAAACATTTGGAATATCTGGGAATATCCAGAAGGAAAAGCTCTGCTGCCTGTAGAACAAGCAGAATGAATTAGGTTATGCAGCAGTTAAGATTAGTCTACATAGTAGCTGGTAGTCGGGTAGACTTAACTGTCTGCATATAAACAGCTATTTTAATTTCATGAGTTTAAGCACTTGTTCAGCCTGGTGCTCAGCAGTTTGTTTTTTGGTGGTTTTTTTTCAGATGACCAACACACAAATATTCCAAATTCAATTTCATACTGGATTCATAGCCCTGGGAACAACCACTCTAAAATTCACCAAGTGAGTATCTGAAGCTGAACATTAATCCTACCTGACACATAAAAGCCTTATGAAGGCTGAGGGAGAACAGTCACAGATGAAATATGAGAAGTCTCTGTGCCTGCATACATTGAAAGACTTTATACAGCTTGCCAGAAATATTCTTCCCTTTAAAACTCTACCACTCTTGTCCCCTTTAGGCCTGAACTGGATGCCTGTGACTCTCCAGACAAATATCCTCAGCTCTTTCATGTTATACTGGACATAGAAATACAGTCCACAGATAGACAAACTGAACTAACTCCCCCGTGGGAGAACTTCACAACAAAAGACATCAATCCATCCATCCTCTTCTCCTCTCACCAGGAGCACCAGGACACTCTTGCTTTGGCAGGTAAGGGCAGCAGAGATTTATCCATTTACATGCTTACCTACAGGCTGAGCTTGATTTGGCTTGATTGTATGTCTCTGGTGCTCTGTGCTGCAGGCAGAGGTCCCACGGATTCGCCCCAGGATAACATCAGGAACGTTGGGCAGAGTGCATTCTTCTCCTCTCTCAGCTGGCAAGGTACACAGGCTTGGTCTTCAAAGTAAAATCTGCTTTGAACAAGATAAACAGCTTTTTTCACCCCCTCCTTGGAGCAGAGAGTCAGGCTGAAGAATCCCATTGTAGCATGTCTTTCCCATTAGATCACAGTGTTGTAGCTGGGCACACCCTTATGTTGCAACTGATGGGAATGAATTTCCTACAATGTCCTCTTCAAACATCGCTGGCCTGTGCTGTGTATGGTGATCATTGACATAGTTCTAGTGTGAAGCTTCACCTGAGGCCTCCTTGATGCTACAACTTTAAATAAACCTTGGTTTGGGGAAGAAATTTGTCAACTTTAATTTTAAAATGCAGCAAAACACTGCTGTGATATTCTCAGTAGCTTTGTGTTCTGCTTGTAAGCTGACTTTTATGGGATCTCTGTGATGACACAACTAACAGATACCTAATTTTATTTTTAATCATCATTTAGATCAGAAATCTGACAAAAGTAGCTCTCACCCCACCTCAGAGGATCGAGCAGCGTTGGTGCATGAGGAAAGCGAACAGTCAGATGACGAACTCTTGTCCCTTTCCAGTCAGCACAGTAATGCCAGCGGTGACAAGCCCCACGGGACACCAAAACACAGCAAAAAGCAGCAAGAACCTCCAGCACCACCCCCTCCTGAAGATGTGGACCTGCTGGGCCTGGATGGCAGCCCTACGAGCAAGAGCTTTCCCTCGCAGCCCACGGCTGCCCCCTCTAACTCAGACTTGCTGAGTGATTTGTTTGGGGTTGGAGGGCCGAGTGCCCCGAGTCAGAGCGGACAGCCTGCTGCTGAGGAGGTTTTCCATGTGGGGGGACCTGGATCTGTGCAGTCAACTCCTCGGCGTTCCGCAGCCTCAGCGTCCCCGTCCCCAAGGGTGGGAGAAGGTAATGGTGGCTGTGCCGTGTGGGACCTGGGGCACGTGCTTTGAGAACCCACTGGGTGAGATGCTCTGGGCTCTTGGATTCCTCTCGGGTACCCCCATTTCATGAAAATCAAGAGCTGTGGGGGATCCCAATAGACCAGCCTTGGTTGGTGCATTTTCACAGTCAAGAGCATGAACCAGTTTGTTCCCTAAAGTCTCTACTGGATCACACCCAAATGTTTGGTGGGTCCTTACACCGACAGCCACTGGAGATCCTCAGTTTTGCTCTTCCTATGTGTCCAATAATGCATATGAGGAGCTTGTTAGTTTAAAAAAAAAATCCTCTTAGGTTTTGGGTAGACCCATAGCACTTTGAATTTAATTTCTCTTTTAACTTAGTGGGTCTGGAGCTGTGATATTGATCTTGGACTAGGAAATACAGAACTTCTGTTTCTTCCAAGACAGACTGAGACCAGGCAGGCAGAAGGGATGGTTGGATAGATATTAGAAAGAGTGATCTTTCAGAGGGTTAAGTGAACAGAGGAAGGGAAAAGAGAGATGAGAAGAGTGCAAGTTTCAGTGGAAGAAATTGGGTCACTTTTACCTGGAGAAGGTTCATCTTGCTGTGGCTTTTGTAGGCTCAATCTGGGGCTTTTGCCCAGGGGTGGGAAGGTTGTGCAGACACATCTCACAAGGCAGAGGTGCAGTAACAGATCAGGAAAAGATTTATGGGTATTGTTGTTGTGCTTTGTAGAGCCAGGATCACACAGCTGAATTGTTCCAAGCCAAGAAAGCAAGAATAAGAGCTTGTGAGATGAGAGTAGCAATTGATTGAGAGACACAAGTAGCATCATTATCCCAGTGCACAGCTTACATGGATTGTATCTTTTACAGTTGCATCTCTGCTCAGGATGCTTTTTACCTTAAATTTGTTGACAAGTAAGAACCTGAGTGACTTCAAAGGAGTTTGTTTTGGTTGGGTTTGTTGGGGTTTTTACATGAAAGAGAGATGACTAAAAAAATTGATGAAAAATGGAGTTTGAGAAGAACTGATTTTTAAGTGATGCTCTGTAGGAAAGATACCAGTTATTTTCTAAAGCATTTCTAAAATTTTACCCTTTTACCCCCAACATTTGTCACCTTTGCCAGCCTGAAATCATCTTGAATTTCATTCAGCTCTTGAGAAGAAGCAGGAATTGCATCAGGGCGCTAACTCCAAGCTCCAGGCTGTCCCTCATCATCCATTTACGTACTGGCACTTTGTGCAAGTTAAAGTGTCTGATTACTTAAATACTCACTTAGCCTGATCCTAAATTCAACCCCTCTCTTTGGAAACCAAAGATGGGGTCAGTGTATTGCCCTGACCAAGTCACGGGGCTCTCTAGGACCCCAGAATTTGGCTGGGGTACTGATACCCTCCAGTTGCTCCCCCACAGTCTCACACTGTCTGTTTGCTCTCTGCAGGTATTAGGTTTTATTCTCCATGCCCCAGTGTCTTTCCCCTGAAGCCAATTCATTGTACAAGTTAATAATTTGGTTTTCTCAAATGTGTTTTTACAGCCACTGCCTTTGATCCATTTGGAAGTAGCCCCAAGCAAGCTGGTCCTGACCTCCTGGGTTCCTTCCTTGGTTCATCTGCTGTCCCTGGGGATCCTTTCCTTCAAGCCACAAGAAGCCCTTCACCAACTGTGCACAGTGACCCCTTTCACATGGGTAAGAGAGGGAGGCTCCCCTATATTCAAATAAATGTGAAATGCTGCTTTTAAATAGCCATGGAGCCATTAAGTACAAACTGATGCTCACCATAAAATGGCTCAAAACCACAGAAACCCCACTAAACAGGAAAGAGCTTTTTTTCTCCAGACTTAAAGCATATTCATCATTTTAAGTGTCATAGGATGAGCGTAGTTTTGCTTAAGTCTTAGACTTAATTAATAAGCTATTTATATAAATGAAAAAAAGAGACCATGAAGAATGTCTGCTCTCATATTCCTGTGGCTATGAGGGCTCACTTGAACCAAACTACCATTAATTGACTAAATACAGCATGGCCTTTTAGAGAAAACACACATCCTTTGGTGATTTTAGTTACAGGCATCTACTTTCTTTAGATCCTACAGTAACCCTGATAAAATTCACAGATGAATTTGACTCTTATGTGAAGAGAAGGAATTTTTTTCCCTTTACTAGACTTCCTTCTCTTCGTTTGAAACATTCCTTAGTTGTAACCTTCTCCTCCCTTGCCAAAATTTATTGTTGTAACCTTCTCTGAAACACATTCAGAAACGGATTTGTTTGTGTCTGATCATCTAACACATGTCCTTTGGGTGTAACCATCTCCCTGGAAAGCTGGAATGTCCAAGGAGGCAAGTAGTGTGCTGCTGGCACTGCTCATATCCTTGCATTGCCAGACTTGGGTACTGGATACTCACTCTGTGAATAAGACATGGGGTCACACTTGGAGCTGGCTGCACTAATGAAGGGAATTTCAATGGCATCCCAGCATGGTGAGGTATTAAATGACAGTGCTGGTATCTGTGAATAATGAAATGCTGCCAGAGTGAATGCCTTAGATATCCAGGCTTTATGTGAGACAGGGTTAAAAGAAGGGCTGTATATGTCCTTTCTGGTTTACATCTGTGTGGGCCGCTTTGCTTTGTTTGTTTTCTCTTGCCCTTTTCATGTAGAATATTTCCTTGGGTTGAGATGTACTCAGCAACACAATCCCCCATGTGTTATTCTGGTAGGAAAGATTTTATAAATAAGTATATAAAGGCTCTGACCAAAGTTATCATAAAATGAGTACTGTAAATCTGTGTCCTTCCCCACTTACTTCTGTATAGCACGAGATCAGAAAAAAACCATTAAAATTGTAATGACTGTCATGGGGGAAAAGTTCACAAGGATGGACACAATGCTGTGTTTCCTGCTCTTTGCCTCCTGCTCTTGGACTCATAGAATCCTAGAAGGGTTCGGGTAGGAAGGGACCTTAATCATCATCCAGTTCCAGTCCCCTGCCATGTGCAGGGACACCTTCCACTAGAGGTTCGTAGACCTTGTTCATAGAGTTCAAGTATCTTTTAGCAGACACTGGATTATGTTGGTTTACGTGTACTTATTTGAGATATTTATATTAACCATTCTCCTCAGCTTCTAGTACTCCAACAGTTTCCATACAACCAGATGTTTCCAGTGGTTGGGACTGGCCCAACAAAGCAGGTATGTATCATAAAAATTCAGGGTGTTTAGCAAAACCAAACCTTAAGGAGTCCTGAGAGAGGTGAGGCAGAGGGAAAATGCTGCCAGTGACTGCAGAGAACAGGCTCCCCCTTTCTGCTGCTTAAGGCTTTGAGGAACACCCCAGAACCTCAGTGAATATGTCCATTATCTCAGGTGAACTGCAGCAGCTTTGCTGTACCTGTTGTCCTGGTCTCCCAGCCATCCAGGTGAGGATCTGCTAAAGACTTCTAAACTCCTTCTGTGCAAAAAAATCTGGGTTTGTTTCCTCAAAGCCAGACAGGTGCTACAGCACCACTACAGGGTGTACATAGGTGTGTTTCATTCCAGTGCAGAGCCAGCAGAAGGACCTGGGAAGTGCTGTGCATTCCTGGGATGCCACTAAATAGTTGCATGATTCTTTCTAATCTTGGGATTTGTTATGTCCTATCAAAGTTGCTTCCTGAAGGCTTCCAGTTCTTAAAATATACCCTGTTGTCATAATTACTCTGTCACTGCAGACAGTCTAGGGAGCATTCCTGTGCTGAGCCTAATTGTGAGTGGGTGTGCAACTAGTCTGGGCCAACGCTGAGCTGAGACTGTTTAGGAACCTGCCTCAGTTTCAATAGCAGTCTACTAACATCATGTGACTGAGCAGTGGGTAAGAGCTGCACTCATGTCAAACAGGGATAAAAAACAAAAATATTTTTTGTTTTATATATATATGTATGTCTTTTCTCTTTAAGGTGGTCTAGGAATGGGAAGTAAGTCTGCTGCCACCAGTCCTACAGGGTCCCTCCACAGCACTCCCACTCATCAGCCTAAACCCCAAACACTGGATCCGTTTGCTGACCTGGGGACTCTTGGAGCAAGTTTAGCAGGTTTGCATCTCTTATTAAGTAAATAAAAGAATAAATTACCGGCATTCTTTTAGAGAAATAGGCTGAGCAGCCTGGTGTGTGAGGGTCCTCTCAACCTACCTGCATACCAGTACTGCTGTCAAGCTTTGCCTTCTGCCTGATTTTCTGGAAGCTCTCACAAATCTGTGGTTTTCTTGATCCTCTGTCAAAAAATCTGCTGGCTACATGCTGGGACCTCAGCTGGGACCTCCCTGGATTGCAAAGCATAACTTCTGATAAATCTAAACTCACTCTGGCTAAGGATCCTCTGTGTTCAACTCTGGCTTTAGAACTGCTACTAACAGGCATGGGAGGAGAATTTGGCTGTTCAAAGCTACTGGGGTTCTTGAGGAATTGTTTCTTTCTAGACTTGACTCATTTTTGTGCTTTGTGAGGAATCCTGTGGAACCTCATTAATCTGCCTCTAATTTGCAGTAGTTTTTAAAGATGGAGTATTTGTACCTGGTTACAAAGGGCTGTTTGCCTGATCGCTCACACCCCCTTGTTTTATCGTATAAAACAATCAGCAAACCCTCAACTCCAGAGTTAAAAAGGCAGTTCAGAGAAATTATTGAATTTTCCTTAAGCCCCAGCATGTCTGCTTCTCTGACTCTGGTAAATAGATTTTTCTTCCCTTTGTCACGGCCCTCAGCTCTTTGGAGCCGTTGTGGTTTTGTCTGATGTTTGTTTTCCCCTTTGCGTCAGTACCAGCATGGTTCTGGAATTAGGTTTCCCAGTTCCCTCTGCTGGATCTCAAGCTGCTCTGCAGGAGCAAAATAAAAAGTCTGCCAAGACCCATGTCGGAGCCATCGAGGTGCTTTCAAAGCATGGATTCTGTAGGAAAGTTGTGGGGTTTAAAAACAAATGGCTTGGCATCCCCAGGACATTTAACCACATTTTTGTTGTTCATGACTAAATCTAAAGCACTTAACGCAGTTTCCATGACACATTTCAGAGCTCAGAGTCAAGCGTGAATGTCAGTCTCAAATAATAAAACATTAACACTGGGTACCTCCCACCCCAAACAGAGCCAGAGAAGCATCCCCTAAAGTAACAGGGTACTGAAACACACAACTCTGTGGGATGGTATTACATCAGCACAGCATGAGGAGATAGAATTTCAACACGTCAGCTGGATGTTGGCACTGGCATAGGTTGCTCAGCGAAGCTGTGGCTGCCCCATTCCTGGAAGTGTTCAAGGCTTGGTTGGATGGGGCTTGGAGCAACCTGGGGTAGTTGAAGGCATCCCTGCCCATGGCAGGGGTGCTGGAACTAGAAGATCTTTAAGGTCCCTTCCAACCCAAACCATTCTGTGATTCTTTGTTGCCACCACACACACAGAGCTGTGACTCCTCCTTAGCTACACACAGCTTTGCCTGTGTTTCCCCAACCACCTACTCCTCCAATCCCCGTGCAGTCCTCAGAGGCAGGTGCTGTCCTTTAACCAGCTCACCGAACAACAACAGGGAAGTTGAAGGGATTTGATTGATGCTGCAAACCCAAGTTCACGGCAGAGCTGAAATCAGACCTCTGGGGGATTTTGCTTAGATTTTCTTTTGGGAAGGCAAGTCAATACCCTGTTGGTAACACGCACTATCCCTCCTTTCCCTGTTCCCTGCAGGTGGCCCTTCCTTTGCCAGCAAGCCGACCACGCCGACGGGCATGGGCGGGGGGTTCCCGCCGTCTCCGCAGAAGCCGTCGCCGCAGCCCATGGGCGGGAGTGGCTGGCAGCAGGGAGCTGGGTACACCTGGCAGCAGGCTCAGCCCAAAGCCCAGCCCAGCGTGCCCCACGCCTCCCCTCAGAACAAACCCAACTACAATGTGAGCTTCTCAGCCATGCCTGGAGCACAGGGCGAACGGGGGAAAGGACCCGCTAATGTTGGTAAGGGCTGCGGAGTTCCATCCAACAGGATGGCTCCTGATGATGATATAATGCACAAACACCTTTGCAGGTTACTTAAGCAAGTAAATCATATTGATCACTTGATGATATATCCTGTCCTAGACTCTAAAGTGTGTTGTTGTTTAGGAAATCCTGTATTCCAAATGACCTTCAATAATAATCCTGGAAGTGTTCAAGGCCAGGTTGGACAGGGCATGGAGCAAATTGATCCACGGGAAGATGTCCCTGTCCATGGACCCTAGATGAGCTTTAAGGTCCCTTCCAACACAAACCATTCTCTGATTCTGTGATTCTATAATAGTAATTCAAAAGTAAAATTAGCCTAAAGATCTTCTATGAGAATCCACACACTCATTAGCACTGGGAGATGTGATTGTTAATGTGATTAAGTGAGAGGGGTAGCCTGGGTAGAAACCAGGGTTAAATACACCCGTATTGTGATAACAATAAATCTTGTTTTTTAAGATTCAAAGCCAAAAGTGTCTGCAGATTTCGAAGATCTATTATCCGGTCAAGGCTTTAATGCTCACAAGGACAAGAAGGGCCCCAAAACAATAGCTGAGATGAGAAAAGAAGAAATGGCGAAGGAGATGGACCCTGAAAAACTAAAAGTAAGCAAAATTCCTGAGGATGGTTTTACAGTCAATGTGTCATTCATCCTGAATAGATTTAAAACTCCAAGGTTACATTTCTGTCCTCGATCAGACCACGCCAACAGTGCCTTACTCAGTGTTACTGTCTGGGCTGCTGGTCTTCCACATCAATCCATCCCTGATTAGCAGGTACAGCTAATTGAACTAATCCTCTGCCTCATTAAGCTTGCCTGCTTTGGAATTCTCTCATCTCTCCTCAATAAATTGCCAAACTGCAGATCTATTAAGAAGGGAAGGAAATTCAGTCTGTCCTGCTCTGTGTTTGAAATATGAAACCACAACTTCTGACTATTCCATCTAGTGATTGAAGTGTTACCAAGTCAGTATTTTTAGAAGGGATGTAAAAATTAATGATCAGTTAGAGACAGACAAATGTCTTCCAAAGGTTTTCTAAAGTATGGAAAGAAATATAAGCTTGTCCTTGGAGTCATTGCTATTCAAATGAAGAAACTTTTTCCTAGTGGAATATCTAACGTAAGGAGTAAATTGAGACTCAACATTCCTTTCTCCAGGTTCTGGAATGGATTGAAGGGAAGGAGAGGAATATAAGAGCCCTGCTGTCCACAATGCACACAGTGTTGTGGGCAGGGGAGACCAAGTGGAAACCTGTGAGTATGGCAGACCTTGTGACACCAGAGCAGGTGAAGAAGGTGTATCGACGGGCAGTGCTCGTCGTTCATCCCGACAAGGTATGGCTCTCCTACTCTCGCTTGGTCAGACGTCGTTGTTGCTATAAAGTCTGGGGTGTGATCGCTTAATTTATTGTGCAAACAGCTTAGTAAAAAGTAGCTCATTATTGCTGATGATTTCTGAAAACTGAGGACTCTCACCCCATCCCTGGAGGTGTCCAAGGCCAGGTTGGGTATGCCTCTGAGCAACCTGGTCTAGTGGAAGGTGTCCCAGCCATGGCAGGGGGTTGGAACAAGATGAGCTTTAAGTTCCTTTCCAACCCAAACCAATCTGTGATTCTGTGACCACTCTCAGCCCCAAGGCTGTGCTTGGTACCTGCTGCTCCAAGCAGCAAAGACTCAGATCTTCAGCTTTTGTCACCCTCACTTTGACTCTCAGCCTGGTGGACAATAGCCCACAATACTGTGCCTGCTCAAGGAGATTCAAATCAAACTCCTAAAATGGAACAATCAGCTTATCTGATCGCCCAGCTTTCGGTCTTGCTGTTTACACTTGCTGATCAGAGTGCAATGACTCCATCTGGGACAACCTATGGTGAGGAATTTTAAGGAAAGGGAGGCCCTGAGAGTTTCAGGGCAGTGGGCGAGGCTTGAGAAGATGTAGGCTGCCCCAAGCCTTGCAGGAATACTGGTTTTATCACGGAACTGTGTCAGGTGGCAGCTCTTTACCTTCAGTGCAGGTAAAAGGCCTCTTGCCATGCCTGCCTTATATTTATTATGCCCTTCAGACAGTGCTTTGTCACACCTGGGGGGCTGTGAGCTTTGAGGAGCAGAAGGGCCAAGATATTCTTCAGGTGTAAAGAAGGTAAGCAGCCCCCCAGAGTAGCTCATTTTTGTCAAGGAATAACTGTAAATTCGTGGAAAGTGAACAGTAACTGCTTGGGAATGTCCCTGCTCACATGTCAGCTGTGTGTGGTTGGATTTGGTAGCTGTAACATCCCTCTCTCTGTTTTTATTCCAGGCTACGGGACAGCCATATGAACAATATGCAAAGATGATATTTATGGAGCTAAATGATGCCTGGTCAGAATTTGAAAACCAAGGACAAAAACCCTTGTATTAGGTACTTTCTCAGTCTCCACTACAGACCCGTGCTAGTGCTTATGTAGTCTCTTGTCACAAATGTCACAGAACAACCAAACTCCGGCTGGAAATTCAGAAGTTTCAGAAAACTAAGAGCCTAATACTTATCATGAAGAACGAGAGAAAGGTTTCCTAACACTTGGCTCAAGAATCCTGAGCTCAGAGGAACTCTGGCCACCTGGCTCGCCCTACGAGAGCCTCGGGGTTACAGTTTCTTGTAACTTTTATATTTTTCTTTGGATTCGAGTGGAATGAGAGAGAACACATACTGGGAAAAGGTGGAATTGTTCTGTCTACAACACAGTGTAGCTGGTGAATTTCCTACTTTTTTTTTTTTCGTGCTATGTGATATGGCAACACTTCAGTTGAGTTCAACAGCTGGTGGTGAAGCCCAAACTTTGATGTACTTTTTTTTTACTTGGGTTTGGATCACACTTTATCAAATTTAAGTGCTCAGATGTGGTTTAGACACACTTCTAACCGTCACCATTTGCTGCTTAATTGCTCATATAGTGTAGTCTGCCTGAATAGAGCCAAAGCTGAATCCTGGGTTAGGTCAGCGTGGCAGCTGCCCGCTGCTTTATGCATTAATCCTGTACTTCATCTCACAGTCCAGCAGTGAAATGTGCAGAAGAAATTCCTCAGCAAGTGACTTTCAAAGCAAGCAACAAGTCGTTGATGTTAAACAGCACCTGGCTGGTTTGTTAAACAGCAGTGTTTGGGGGGAAGGTGAATCCATGTTTGTAAAAGTGAGGAATTAGCATGTACTGCATTTCCCGTGAAATTCTCACCAGCAGCTTGAAACCATCGAACAAAAAAATATCAACAAATTAAAGCTCTGCTGCAAAGTTTTAGAAACCTCCCGGTCTATAGGTAACAATTCCCCCTCCTGAGGATTCAGAAGACTTTTTCCAGCCCACTTTTATCACCTTTATGCCTTTATCAGCTTCAGAGCACTTGGCCAAGGCTCTTGGCAGGCTGCAACCTGTTGCAACTTCACCTTTCAGATTGTGGTGACCAGGTCTGATTTTTGAGGTAAATGCAGTGCAAATTGATTCTCTTAAAAGTTTATATTGGACCAAAGCAGTAACATCACAAGGAAATCTCTCCGATGCTAAAGCTGAAGCAGCTTTCCTAGTTAAAAAGCAAGTTCAGATTCAAACTTCACCCCAAATTCTGGCATTCTTTTGTAGAGTTACTAAAGGTTTATTTACCAACCTGTTGTATCTGTATTTGAGGGATATTCAGCAGATGGACAGGAAATTGTATTTACTGCTTCAGGAACAGGTTGCCATCTGATGTGAGTCTTTAAAGTTGGTGGTTTTTCTAGACAATCCACTACTTGTTGCACTTACATTTTCAAGTGGCAAAGCTATTACTGCAAAGACAGTGTGTCAAAGTACATTGCTTTCTGTATAAAACTCATCCTTTTGTTGTATTGGTCCATTATTTACTACCATTAACTGAAAATGTGAAACCAACACATAGGTCTCCTTTTATATAAAAGACCTTAAGATAATAGTAACAAACTGGATGTTATTTATTAATGTTTTGATCCAGTATGTGCTTGTCTTATTTAAAGAGATAACTGGAATGTGAATCATGTTCCTGTGATTTGTTGGTTTACTGTTTCTCATTCACATTTGTAGATATTGTGACCTATGCCTATATAATAAAAAGGATCTCATTACTATAACGTACTTTTTTAATGATGAAAACAACATTAGCTTTGTATGGAGTTTGTCATGGCACATAACTCTGGATACTCATCCCTTCACAAAATACAAATCCATCATTAAACTTTATCTACCAAAAAAACCCCTATGCCACTTAAGCTTTGATTACTTCCATCCCTAATGTTTTTATGGATGCATGAAAGTATTAGGACGTATGTATACCAAAATAGTTAACTAAAAAAAAAGTTCTTGTCATATCTGGTAGTGACAGAGGTTATCAATGTTCAGGTTTACTGTTTGACTCAATTATTGTAATTTTTGTAAATACGGTATATACTCAATGAAATTGTGACTGGTCTAAAACATTTGTACATACATTAAAAAGCTCAAATTAACATATTCAGGTATGTTTTGTGCTTGTGACCAGCCTGCAAGGTTGAAGTCCTACAACAGCTCCTGTGTGAGGGGTGGTGTGCCCTCGCCAGGGGCAGTATTGCTGCTGTAAGCTGTCATTACTGCCTGTGGTTATCCATAGGCTGGCATTCCAGGTGCTTTTCCCAAATTAAGATGTCTTGGAAACAACTTGTCATTGCTGTTCTTATGCTACTGTGCTTCAGAGACCCATAGCCAGGCAAGTCAGCAGCCCAAAAATTTTCACTTGAAGCATTCAGCTGCTTAAGCCTGCTTTAATTAGCCTTCTTGGCTCAAAATTATTTAAAATTAATAATGAAAAACGGGAAAAAATCTCTATCACGGAGATATGAAACGAGAAGAAATGAGAGGAAGAGAGGGGAGGTATCTGAAGAAAAGCTCTCTGGGGAGGGGTATCCAAAGGGCTGTCCCAAATCTCCCTCAAAAAGGCTGTTCTTGGGGCAAAAGGGTTGTTCTTGGGGCAAAAAGGCAGCTCTCGGGTTAAAAATGTGGGGTCAAAAGTGGCATCTCGGAAATCTAAGGCTTGAAAAATATTGCTTTAAAGAAAACCACGTGCCCCTCTCAGTATGGGTTAGCAGAAGGGATGATGCAGACCCCGAGAAGGCAGTGCCCGAGATAAACGGGTGCCCCGGCCCCTTTTCTGGGATGAAAACGGGTTTTCAGGAGCATCCTGCAAAACGGCAGCGACTGAGGGGCGGGGGCGCTTTCAAACGGTGCTTTTGTATTCAGGTGGCGGCTGTGCACACACATATATGCATTTATCACCTACACATATGTATTTATTACATACCGTATATAAAATAAACACGTGTATTTGTGCGGGTATTCACACGAAGCCCCAGCGCGGACACCGCTGCCTCAGCAGGCCCCACCCCCTGCCGTGAGGGCGGGAGCCCCCCCCCTTCTTAACGCGGACGGTCACGTGACGCGGGGGCGTGGCCAGAAGGCGGAAGTCGCCTCAGGAGCCCGGACATGGCGGGCGTCAAAGGTATCCGAGAGTTCTTTCCCTTCCTCTTTCCCAGGGCTTCCCGCTCAGGGAGCGTCCAGGCATCGCCTCAGCGCGGGAGCGGGCGGCCGGGAATGTGGGGAGGGATGTCCGGCCCGCGGGGAGGCGGTTCCCGGTTCCTTGTGAGGTGGTACGCGGTCCCGCGGGAGGGATGCCCGTCCCAACAGACGTGGTGCCCGGTCCCCGGGGGGAAGGTGCCCGGTCCCCGGGGGGGATGCCCGGCTGCCGCCTCACCGCCCGCCCTGTGCCGTTGCAGCTCTCGTGGCCCTGTCCTTCAGCGGAGCCATCGGGCTGACGTTCCTCATGCTGGGCTGCGCCCTGGAGTACTACGGGTGAGCGGGCCGGCTGACTTCCCAAAGTTTCTCCTGCTTCAAATCTGTAAATCGAGATGTTAGTCTCATTTAATTGAGCTGTTTGACTCTTCCAGCAGAGCCCCACTTCCTGGCTCTTGACACGTGGCGGTTTGTTGTGATTAAAGGCCACTTCCTTAGCCAATATTTGCATTTCCATTAAAAAAAAAAAAATTACTGCAGACAGCTCTGTACTGTCTCTGGAAACGCGGTGCCAGGTTGCTAAAGAGCGATTTTTAACCTCGCATAGTCCTTTCCCTTAATTTCCTGTTTCTTTAAACCACGCTCCCACAAGGCTCCAGTTGGGATGTCCCCGCCCATGGAGGTTGGAACTGGATGAGCGTTTGGGTCTTTTCCAAGCCAAACTGTTCTATAATGCTGTGATTCTATGTCTATAACACTTCAAAACGTAGAGAAGGCTCCTGAGAGCTCTGACACAGAGATGGGAGTGCCGGGGTGTGCCTTCAGCCAGCTGGGTTATCCCTCTAATTTGGGAAAACTGCTCCTGTCCTGCTCATGTTCCTCTTCCCTCTGTGGTGAGAGTTGAATCACCAAAGTGATGCAAATGTAAAACAAATTAACACTTGGTCGTGTGAGAGGGGTGGGTTCTGCTCTCTGAGACCTTGTGCAAGGGAAAGTGAGGTGGGATTGCTCCTTTTTGGGTGAAATCTTGTGGCTAATCCCCTTTTTAAACTATGAAGGTAGGATTAGAGCTATTGCAATAATTCTTCTGACTGAAGCGTCCATTCAACTGATTATACATTTCCTTTTTCCTCCTTCCCAGTGTGTACTGGCCTCTGTTTGTGTTGATATTTTACTTCATCTGCCCCATTCCCCACTTCATTGCCAGAAGAGTGAGTGATGACAGTGATGCTGCCAGCAGTGCCTGCAGGGAACTGGCCTATTTCTTCACCACAGGAATTGTTGTCTCAGCTTTTGGATTTCCAATAATCCTTGCACGGGTTGAAGCAGTAAGTTCTTGCTAATTGTTATTTTTAGACACCAGTTGCTGAGAATAATCTTTAAATGCACTGTAAATCCTGTCTTTAACTTTATTATTTGATGTCTCTGGATGAAAACAATCTGCTGAAGTTGTGTTAGTGCTGCTTTTTGACCTGAATGAAGGACTTGCATGACTGAAAAGTTTTTAGCTGTTTTTCTTTCCCCCTAGATGTGTTTTGGTCTAGTACAAGATAACATCTCCTCCTCCATCTCATGCCTCTGTGTCTCATGATCTTTTGCATCACTCCTTGCACCAGCTTCCTTGTTTTTATCTTGGAATGTCTGCTTTCTCCATTTAGGATGCTGAAAACTTGGTGACTGGAGTCCATTATAAGTTAAAAGATAAAAGGCCAAACTTCCAGAACTGCCCTTCTGGTTTTCAAAGCATTTCCCAAGCTCTTGCTTTGTCCACTCAGAGTCTGAGGAAACTCTGCTTAACTCCTTTTCTCTTTGCTTTCTGAGCTGCTCTTCAGGGGTGAGATTTCTGTCACATTAATTTGCCAGGCAAAGAATTCCTTTGTCCTGTCTCCCAAACTACCCAGTGACTTTTTTGTTGTGTTGTTTTTCCCCTTCAGTCTTTCAGTTTTTCTTGAAACTCGTGCGCTGAGTTTATTTTTAATGTCCAATTTCCCTGACATTTTTGAAATTGCGGATCTGGCAGTAGGAGAAGCAGAATGACCACAAGAGGGAACTCTAATTCACAGCTGTATCTTTTACTGTTAAATGTTGCTTATTTGAGTAAAATCAGTTGAAAAAATTGTTAAAAAAAAAAGGCTATTTACTTTTAAGACCATTTTTTTAATGGTTGTTAGTTATTTGAAAGGAGATCTTTTATTTTGTTGCATGGCAATCAAAGGGGAGCACAAATTTTACAACGTTTCTCTCTGATTTAGGTACGCTTTAGTAATTTGTATGGCAAGAGGTTTTTTTATTTTTAAAAACATTTTAGTTATTTTTATTGTATATATTTTATATTATTTTATTATTTAAATTATGTATAGATTATATTATCTATATATTTATATTATTTATTTTCATTATTATTTGATTATTTTTGGTTTGTTCTACATCATAGCATTAGCCTGTTGAAGTGTTGTATTAACAATGAGTGGCTGCTGATTGAATAATTAGCCACATAAATCGAATTATTTATTATTCTTCTTTATGCTTTTAGCACCTTCCTGTAGTATTTTTAGTTTCTCTGATGCCTAGGAATATCTGCCCTGGACTTTGATTTGCTTTGATTGTTCCATTTCCTTGCATTTCAGATCAAATGGGGAGCCTGTGGCCTGGTGCTGGCTGGCAATGCAGTCATTTTCCTTACTATTTTAGGCTTTTTCCTTGTGTTTGGGAGAGGAGATGACTTTAGCTGGGAGCAGTGGTAGGACTACACTCTGGTGCTGGTAATATTTGCTACTTTACAGCCTTCTCACCATGCTCTGTGTATATGTATAGATATTATAACATGTGGTGCATAAACATGTAGCTTTATCAGTCCATAACATGCTTTTTTATGATGCATTTCAGCCAAAGGGACAGTGGTGACAGTTGGCTTAAAGTATTCAGTCAAATCTGGAATTACTATTGCAAATTTTTCCTCTAAGTTTACAAAACCAAGGAGTTTTACCTGTTTTTTTCACTAAATGCATTAACTTTTGGGTTAAGTGGTATTAACTGATACCACATTGGTACATGTGACACTCGTCAACATTCCTGTTGGGTTTTGAACCATGTAATCAAAGTAGAACAATGTAAAGATTATCCTAATTGATATTGTTTAACTTGATCCATCTTTCTGTTTTGATTAGGGATGAGTTAATATTTCATTTCGTCTGATGAATTGTAATTTTATTGGTTTTTTTTCTTGATAACATTAAATGAAACATAAGTTATGCCAACTCTCTTGCTACCTAATGAAAGCAAAAGGAAATAACCCTGGTTAAAAATCCTTCTTTCCACTTACGATGTTTATTTAAAAGATATTTTTCTCCCCACCAAGATATTCTGTGTCTCTATCCAGCTTAACAAATGGGGATATATTTGGGGAATAATATATTTTAGTGCTCAGAGCTGACATTACTTGTCTTATGAAGGTTCACAAAAGGAGAAACTGCTCTCAGGACACTTAGAATCATAATCTAGTGTTCAGTTCTTTATTTTTATGTGTGAAATGCCCAAATTTCGAAGAATTGAGTGTTCTGGGTAGGACTTCTCATTGCTTTTAAAACAGACTTGTTCAATTACTATTTCTTTGTCTGTAAAAAAAAAATCGTTACATTAAAACACTATATTTTTAAATAGCATTATGCTGGTAAAGATGCACATTATCACACTTCGAAAAGTTAAGTTTTGTTGCTGTAGTTTTGTGAGAATAGATTCTGATACAACCCCGAGGAAAGGTTCAGAACGGTTGGATTTTCCGTGAACACTCAGATACTGGGGACCGAAATCATTCTGTGGTCCAAGGAATGGAATATTGCTCAAGTAGGAATGGAAAATCAGGAAAGTTAATTCCTGTTTTAAATTGAAATATCAGCTGTATGTGAGGGGAGCAGTTCAGTGCTGGGGAATGCTGTGTGTTATACTCAAGGGTGTCCAGGCTGTTGTTCTGGTAGAAGAAGAATTACCACGAAAGCACAGTTTTTCCTGGATGTTAATGGTACATCAAAGATATAGCAGGATATACTTGTCAAGATGTATCTTAGTGTCTTCTTCCTGGCTCTGGATGAAATCTACTGGACCTTACTCCCTTGGGAATTATTTGGCCTAATTAAAAGCCAAGTTCTTTGGAGTAAACATCATTTCCATGTCTAAGCCCTGCTTTGATTTTTTAAGAAGTTACCTTTTTTTTTCCTATACAGTGGCGTTTTTTACTCAAATTAATAAATTTGCAAGTCAGATTAATAAATCAGCAACAATAGTACCCAGTTTAAGTGCCTGATCCTATAAATGCCTAATGCCATTGCTAACAATTCTATTTAACTCCTGGTGGATTAGGATTGGACTTTGGAGTGGTTTTACTCCTTAGCATTTACCTACCAAAGGCTGCAAAACTACTCAGTTACTAAGTTTTGCTTTCAAACTGGGGGGGAAACCAGCTGAGATTAATTTTTCTTTCAATTAGAGAATGATTATTTGTGGAATGTGTTGTAGATGTGTTAGATATCAGTGTGCTGGTGGCACGGGGGGATGCAGGCAGGAAACAGGGACAATCAGCTCCTCAACAAGAGGAGTAGAAAGTGCAGCCCTGAAGAGGAATTGCTTTTTGCCAAATTATCCTGCTGTACTGTATTCCCTTGGACTAGCTAGGGTTGGTGGGGACCTCATGAAACAGCAGGTGAATGTTGAATGGAGAAGGTCAGTGCTTTTTATTTTTCCTATTTTGAAACATTTACGTGCACTAATCCTTAATGTGAACTTCATGCAGTTTTCACATGGACTTCTTACATTTAACTCTTAAAATTGTTTTTATCAGTGTTTAGATCATGGAAATGTTCCTTGGCCTCTGTAAAAGTAAATTTGCTTGTGTCAGATAGGGTAAAAAAAAAAATATTTCATTGCTTTTTTTTTTAATCCAGAACTTCACTCACTCAACCCTGGTGCTCTGCTGGTCTGTACTGGGCATACTGTCACCATCCTCCAGTAGCAATTTACTGTGGTTTCTCTGAAATTGTTTTCCTATATGGAAGTGAATACTATGTATCCAAAGTGCCTTAATTTCCATACTATGCTGGTTTTTTGTGAATGCGTATACATGGCTATATCACTGTGTTTCATAATCAGCTGGAAATCTGTGGCTGCATATTAAAAAGCTTCCTTGTCCTCTAATTGTGTTTCCTGTAACTGGGAATGCAGTGCAGCTTTTGGAACTTTTGTAAACACTGTTTTTATCTTCTGTGATTGCCACATTCTTGAGATCATGAAGTATTAAAACATGGACATTAAAATACATATTCTACTTCTCTTTTTGAGTTGTCTAATAAAACTGACTTTTTGAGTTGTCTAATAAACATATCTGATGCTTAAGTATTTGTCTGTCTTAAATTTCAAGAGGTGAGAAGAAAGATCAAATGTATCCAGTGGTGCTTTCCTGATGTTATAAATGACAAATTTCTGAAGCAATGAAGGTGGAATTACTGTAGGATGTGTTGTAGAGGCTCTATTTAAATATGCAGGTAAATTTTCATCACTTATCTCTTAGTACATGGTAAATCTGTCAGTTTTTTGAAAGCCTTCCATAAAAGAGATGGGATGTAAGGTAGTACTTGACCTCTTCCACTTCCCAGTCTGGACCCTGCCAGTGCTGGAGGACAGGAATGCAGAGGGCATCAAAGCTCTCTTTCATTTCCAGGTCAGTTCTCCTGCAATTAAGGTGGTGTGTGTATGAAATTGGGTGATTTTGATCCCAGCAGAGCTTGTGAAGGTGGAGCCTGCTCAGTTATTTCATCGGTTTCTTAGATCCCCACCATCAGGAGAAGGCTGAGTGTCTGCTCTGCATAGCTGGAGCTTTCTGTTCCCAGCAGTACCTCGAGCAACCAGGCTTTGGAGGAGGTGAGTGTACTGCTTTTTGGATCAGTGAGCTGCTGGCTTGGCTCTGGTTTGGAAAAGGAATGTTTGGGAATGCTGTTCTGAACTGCCCAGCTCACGTTTGGCACAGAGAGTCACTTCAAGCTCTAGGCTTAGTTCCTGAGCTCCCTTATTTAACCTGCTGCTGGATTTGTGAGTATTATCTGTGTGGTATAACTTTTATTTCCTATCCCTCCCACCCTTGTTGTAGCTGCTTGTTTTTGTACTTTACAGAGGTGTTTCCTGACAACAGATGTTTAGCTGAGGGGAAAAAAAACTGTGTGAGGGGGCACTGGTCAGGCTGGCACTGGTTTTGTAGGCTCTTCATTCCTCTAAGAAAGCTGGTAACCTTCCTAACTAGTTGTTACGACCTCAGGTAACTTCCTAAAACCTTTAAACAGACTTTAATCCCATAAAATGAATGTAAGCTCATTAATACCCAGGAGTTACCCAAACAAACTGCCCTGGTACACCACATATCAAATTGTATTGTTAAACTGACAGTGATGTAAAGCTCTAATATGATCTCTAACCCTGATCTCAATCCTACCACAGCAGGACTTTTAAAATCCTACATCTTTCACGCTGCAGGGATTGTTTCTGGTCTCTGATAATGGATGAACAGACTATTTCATTAAGCTAGGTGCTCACCAGGTACTAATGAGTCATTGATTTCTTTAAGTGGCCCCTGCAACACATGACCAGTGTGTACTGGAGGGCTTTACAGGGAAGTGTCTCCTGATAAAATAGGTAAGGAAGCTCTGGCTGGTGAATTGTGATTAAATTTTAAAGATCAGCTGGGACACTCTTAGAGAAACATTTTCTCCAATGGCTTGTCCTTGTATTTATCTTGTTTTATTGGGTTTTTTTTGTCCTTTAGGCTGAGATTTGTTTGAGCTGTCTCTGGGTTATATTAAAAAATGGGTCACAGTTGTTTATTCCCTATGACCAGTATTTCAATAGGAGGTATTCCACTTTTTGGGGGGAATTATTACTTCCTGTAGACTAGTTCTAGATTGTAACAAATACTCTGGATACTTATCTTTCTGATGGACTGGTTGGTTGGTCCCTGCTTCCTCTCCCAGAAGGATGATCATTCCTTGTTTCCATGTGCAGGAGACTTCCCACTGGCCCTCGACACCTGGAAGTCCTTGTGGACCCCTGGGAGGTGGATACTGCCAGGGAGAGGAGAGGAATTCTAAAAGCAGACCTGTTTTCCCCCTGAAAATTCTTGGAGGATAGGAGGAAGATTGCCTTCAAACTGAGAATCAACCCATGGCTTTGTTTAATAATTTATGTGTATTGAACATAACTGTGAAAAATTACACCTAGAACAGCCTTGCTTTTGGATTGTTGCATATAGGGAAGACCTTAGTGTGGAATACTTAGAACAGGGCTGCCTGTTAAAATGGGGGATTTCAAATATGTAGTTCCAGCAGTGCTCCCAGGTGTTGCGCTCTGAAACCCTGAGATCTTCTTAGCTCCTTGCTTGCTGGCAGCTAAACTGGCATTCACTGCCTGTGTTATATTTTATTTTCAATTACACATTTTCCTGGGGAATGCTGATAAAATTAACTGCTCACTTTTGTGGAGTTAAAAAGACAAACCACATGCACAAAACCCCAGAAATCATACTCAAGCTCTAGTTTTATAAGAGTTTATCTGAAATCTTTAAATGGACTGCTGAGACAAAAGCAGGGATGTTGGTGTCAGCTGAGGTTCTCAGTGCCAGTGAATTTTGATTTTATCACCTGCTTTGGGCTTCATTTTCCAGTATACTGACTGGCGCTTTCATTTTCTTGGTCTGTATGAATAACTGACAGCTGCTGCTTGGATGTTTTTGTTTGCTTGAGGATTTGGGAACAAGTTAAACTGTATTTATTGTGCCTTACAAAGCATATGCTTGGAACAGGAGGATTGATGGTGACATTTGTGTGTCTTCCTTACCCTTTGTTGGGACTGTTTGATCTGGGCTTGGGATTTTGTTCTTCATTTTGTTGTGCCCAAGTCTGGGCATATTGGGCATCCCAATATAATAGGAGCTTTTGTTACTGGTTTTCCATCTTTAAAGGGAAAAAAAACCCCTTTCTACCACACAGAAACAAAAGCTGCAATCGTTGTTGTAATGGCTGCTGATCAAGTTTGGAAGTTGGTGGGAATTTTGGATCACTGGAGGTGGGGGAAGGAGGGATAAAAGGCCTAATCCAGTTGGGTGCTGAACCCTTTAAAGTGTTAGGACAATCTGAGTGTGCTCATGAGTCACTGTGGGACACACTGGCCCTCTTGTCTTGGGGTCTGTGTCTCCTGGCTGTGCCTCACAAGATGTTGGATACACAAATCCCTGTCTTAAATACAGGACACTTCACCCAGGAGAGGATTTAACAGCTTGTCCTTGTTTCTAGTAACACAACTCGGTGTCACCCTGTGTGGCCAGTATTTTTATCACTAAATAGTGATTGCAGAGAGACATTAAGATGTTTCAAACAACTGCATAAGGATAAAACCATTTCCCATGGATATAGTCTCATAAGAGAACTCTGCTCTTAGTTTCATTTTAAAATATTAAGAAATGCAGCATGTTTTTCATGCATACAGAAAGTAAATGTTACCTTTTAAGTCAGGTAATACAAACTGTAGCCAGTCCAGAACATGCTGTCTTGTCTTCCCATTCCTTCAGAGAAGATTGCATTCCTAACAAACATTTTGTTAGGAATACATAACAAACTGTTTAATTAAAATCTACAGCAGAAAATACCTTAGTTTTCAAGGATCTCGTAATAGCTGGACAGATAGTCATTAGAAACAATTTCAAAATGCACAGCCTGGGAGCCTCAGAAGTGATTAATGTGCAGAGTTAATTAGGATTCAGCAAATATCCTCAGGATTGGGATTATTCAACTCCCTTAGGTCACCTAAAGATCAACACAGGTACCTTTGTCCCTCTCCTCTATTACAGGGTTGTGCCACATCATTGCTCTGTTCTCTTCATGTCCTTTCAGTAGTTTTAGCCCTGCAAGGGAGGCACAGAAGGTCCCAGCTCCCAGTGTTGAGCTGCAGCTCTGCCCTGACTCCAGCCCTCACCTGAGCTCTCGGGATTGCCCTTGAAACCCTCAGATCCCTGAACAAACCCTGGCCTACAGTAGGGCCTAAGGGTCCCCTCCCTGCTCCTCCTTTAGCTAGTTCCATCAAAAACCAACTCAAAGCAACCGGTTGTCACTTCCAAGGTCCTGTGGAATGGGAGAGTCAATTTTAAGCTCCCCCAGTCAGTAATTCCACCCATCCCAGCTTCCCTGCCCTGATGGGACTGAGCTGTTACCTCTGGGTGTCAGGAGAAGCTGAGCCAAAAGCCAGCCCTGCATTCAGAACTCACAAACAGGGATTTCTGGATGGTATTAATGAGATGAAAGGAGGGGCAGGCAAGTGGCAACTTGGAAAGAACTAAGTCCTAAAATACTCATTAGTTCTGGATGGGAATCGACGACTCTGACTTCCAGTTTCTAATTACTTTAAACTGGTTTTTAACAGAAAGAGGCTAAAAATATTCAGTGTAAGGACTGACTTCCTCAGTTGCATCAAGAAACCCCTCTGAAATGAGTTTCCCTAACCAGAGTTGGGCAATTCCAGTTCCTCCTTTGGAGTGCTCTTGTCTTGATTGTCCTAGTCCTCATTTGCCTTTTGGTGTCTTTCCTGTTAAAATCAGGACTTTTTTGTATCACAGAATCCTGGAATGGTTTGGGTTGGCAGGGACGTTGAAGCTCATCTCATTCCATCCCCTGCCATGGCAGGGACACCTTCCATTAGCCCAGGTTGTTCCAACCTGGCCTTGGACACTTCCAGGGATGGGGCAGCCACAACCTATAGTAACATATAAGCAAGTGCTTCTTTTATATGTTTGTTAGTTGGTTGTGGTTTGTTTTTTTTTTTTTTTTTAACACAACCTGGTTTAAGGACAAATTTGAGTTTGCATTTTCTAACCACAGCACTACCTAACTTTTAAAACTTACTCTCTCATCCAAGGGGGAGGCTTGGCCTTAAATTTGGATTTGTGTTGAGGTGCTGGATGCAAAATTGTGTTATCAATATCCACTTTTCTGTCAAATGCACAAGTGAAAGCAGAGGGCTTGGCTGGAAGGACAAATTCATTCCACCTTGGGGTGTAGTGAAGATTATTCAGAGCCTAAGGAGAACAGTGTATGGACAGCTTTGAGATTGAGTCCTTATTTCCAGAGGAATTGGCACATGTCTTAAGGAATGTGCCTTTTGACATTGTGTATTAATTGTGATACAAATCCAGCATAAGGCCAGTAATCATATACCAGGACGCATCTCATTCATCTCTCAGTGCAACTGGCACAGCAGAAGCATCTGGATTATATCCCTGATTTGCCTCTGTGTAGAGAAAAATGTTAAAAATTCACCATTTATCTTCACTTAAAAGCTTAACCCCAAATCCCCTAAAACTCAGCAAAAAGCCTCCTGGTAGTTTCAGTGAATTCTGTCTGAGATCCTGCTCAGATGTGAACATGGAACAAAATATCTGGCTAAAAATAAAGTCATAGTGTCTACATTAAACAGAAAATTCTGTTTTCCTGCAGCAAGTCACCTAAATAACTGAAAGAATATCTTAGAGAAAAACTCTTCTCTTGGAAATGAGTTGTTTGGGGGTTGAATTGGACTAAATGATAGTGGTAGATGGATCACTGATTAGTGAGAGGAGTCCAGCATCAACAAACCAGTCAATCCTGAACTATACAGTGAGCTCCTTGTGGTAAATCTTTAGGGCTGTGTTAATTTTTAAAAGAGTTCTAAACTTTTCCCCTAGCTCTGATTTGGCATATTGGATGATTTTTAATGTTCTGTTTTAAACAGAAACTCTTACTTGTGTCTTAAGCTCTGTACAGGGTAGAACAATTGTTATTAAATATAAAACCCTAAAGTCTGCTTAGTAATTCTTGAAAGTAGGTGCCCTGGAAGGGTTTGTTCAAAAATGGTTTCTCAAAATTTGTGCACCTTGGATTTGGTATGAAAATGGCCCAGTTAATTGAATTTTAGTTTCATCTTCTGTTTATACGGTGATCGATTCTGACAAGTGATGGAAGTCACAGTTAATAACAGCACTGATCCCTCTGCACCCTCCTTTTCCTTTAGTGAGGAGAATAATTACACCCAAAACAGAAATAAAGCCAGCTTTGGGGGAACATTTACAAACAGATCCTGAACTGTTTGATTGTTTGTGAAAGGCTTTGTGTGAGTAAATCAAAGGGTAAAACCATCATTCTTCCACCTGTTTGTCTGATATTGCAGTGCCTGATGTTACTGTACCCAGCTCTTCTCAGTTTTGTGTGAGGTGGTACAAGTTACTGGAGATAATTGTGTTTTCTGGTCTCCAGTGGGCAGGTAATGAGGAATTTTTTGGGTAAACTTGTTTTGAGGGTCATTCAATGCCTGTTTTCCTGTAGCACTTTCAGTAATCATGTTAAGTTGATAACAGTTAGCTTTTAAATTGCAGTAATAGGTCATTCCTTATGGCTGTATTTTTATTTGGAGCAGGATTTAGGCTATTTTGTTCCCACTTAGACATTAAAACTTCTGAGCCAGAATGAAACCTTTTGGAGTTACTTGTATGAATCATGTTCGATAGTCAATTTTTTCTCCTTTTATCCACATAGAAAGAAACTGGAGTTGAGGGAGTAAAAAGTGGGGATGTGGAGGGGAAAAAGCTGATGTTTAGTTGGGTTTTTCAGGGGCACCATGGGTGCCATGTTTTTAGTAGCAATTCAGATATCCTGCAGCCAGATCCATTGGATTAAATATGACCTTTCTGAAGGGAAAGCCTGTCTGAACAGAATAATCAAATTAGGTTTGTGTTTGACACCCTTCAAGTGGAGACCTTTTGGCTCAAATACCTAATCAATAAGGGAGACTCTTGATGTTTGGACATGGAGAGTATCTGTAAATGTGCAAAACTGTGACATTTTAAATGGGGTGCAAGGCCTGGGACATGAGTGAAAGACTGGAGCGTGTTCTGAATCTTTTCTGCTCTTGTCTAGTCTTGTGATGACATGAAAGTTTTGCATCCAGCAGGGCATTTGTGTGTGTGGAAGGACTGTCTGCTCCCCTTGAGAGCCAGACTTCAAGGATCTGGTGTCTGGGGGGGTCCTTGCCCAAGAACCCAGAGTGACAGAGCTGATCCCTTCCCTGCTTGTTCTTCTCATCTCCAACACCAGCACTGGCTTAGCCTTCACCTCCTCGTGCAGGACCACGAGGCAAAGGGTCGAGGGACTGTCTGAGGGAACCTTTCCCATGGGGAATTCATGTGGGAATTAAGCCATACAGACCACCCTCTCCATGTGCTACTCCCAGGCTACTCCACGAGGCACCAAAAACCGGAGCTGTTATAACAGGGAGCAGCTGTCCCAGGCATTGCTTGAGTGTGGTTCCCCTGCCTTACTGCTCCCATTTTTCTGCCAAGCAGAGGGCAAAATATTCAAAATCCAGTGTCCAAGTGCTCCCACCAGCCCCTAAGCCTGAGGATCTGGCACCCATCCTTCTGGCAGCACCATCCCCTCCACAGGGACTTCACCCCTCTTTTGTGGGGATTCTGTCCTTGTTGACCACTCTGTCCTTGTTGACCCTTTCCCTCCTGTCAGACTCCCATGAATCATCCCTTTGGTCACACCTCCTCTGTGCCAGCACTGTCTGGACACATCATTTCCACCCTGGCAGGGTCCATTTGCTTGTTGTTCTTGCCTTTTCCCATATCTGCCCCTTCCTAACCCATTTTTTCCTGTTTTCCCACCACACACTCTATAACCTCTTATTTTTTTCCCCCATGCTGTTCCTTCTCACACATTACTGTTTGTGCAGAAAATAAGTCATGCAGAATGTCAACATCTCACCATATGGATCCAGCAATTCCCCACTCTGTTTTTCTGATTTCCTTCCAAAACAATTGACCACTTATGCTGGAATATTTCCTGATGTTCTGAAATTGAGATCTGGCTCGGAGAAGTTACTGAGACAGAAGTATCTTTGCTGCTGCACATGATGTCTCATCACCTCAGTGCATCTGGGTTTGGGATGTATGTAAGATGTGCTTTCTAATAGGTCTTGATCACAGTGCATCATATTAGGGATGAAATACTGCCAAGATTTTGGAGAGTGAGACCCAGATCCACCAGGGTTGATGCTGAATTACCCTAAAATTAGTGCCTAAACTTGTGGTCAGTAGTAGCTGAAAACTGGGCACCCTATGGTAGGACTTTGCTTCATATTCAGGTAGAATAATCCGATCTTAGAGAAGAACAATGCATCTGAAAAGAGCCATGAAATGTGTGTGATGTTCTCTCTTATTTAGGATTTTTGTTCCCTTTTGGGGTGGTTGGACAAGGTAGATGAGGATCTTTGTCCCCATTCTCTAAGTTCCCCAGCTTCCTTGAAGAAATGGTGGCTTTTTTCCATCAAGTAGATGATCTTTAAGGTCGCTTCCACCCCCAACCATTCCATGGTTTTCATGTATTGTGGGCATGAAGCATCTGAAGTTTCTATTTTGTGTTGGCTGAAACTCATCACTGATATATAAACCCTTAAAGTAAAATCTTGTTTCCGTAGCCAAAAGCACAAAAGTTTGAATTACACCATTTTATTGTTTTGGTTTTTTTTTTCTCTGAATCCATGAATGTCACAAGCTGAACTTCTGCCAAGTTTAGAAACATCTAAGTTGCTAAAAGGTCTAGTTCTTGGGTTTTTTTCATGAAGGCATTTACTCAAAATACCTTCTCATTTTCTCCCCCAGTTATCTCTCTTGCTGGTTCTGTTCTGTGAATTCTTCTCCTCTGGGCTCGATGACACACTTGAGAAACTCAGATTGGTGCCAGGTTTTAGAAAGTGCTTCTGGAAATAGATTTCCACCACCACCCCCTTTGGGGAAAAAGTAGTGGTGTTTACTTTCTTCTCACTGAGATGTGTTTGAGTGGTGCTCTCATCCTGGTGGGGATTGTGGGGATAACAGACTAAATGATGCTTTTCTTTGGAATTAAAAGCGAATCCTGGTTTTCTCATGGTTATGACACCGGCAAAGAGTAACTTTACATGACCAGCAGCATTTGGGCTGTGCCACCGTCCCATCCATGCAGGTTTTCACTACAATCTGATTCAACTGTGTGTTCATCAGGAGGAAAAATAGAAGGAAAAAGCAAGTCAACCCACTGGAGAGGTGTCTGGGTTACCTTCACTCTTTGTTGTCCTCTGCTCCCTGTATTTTCCAGTTGTAATTCCTGTGAGGTTCAGGCGTGATCTCAGTTCAGTGGAATTGAGAACCCTGGGTGTTTTCATTTCCCCATCTGCCCAAGAGGGTCACGTTTTGCTATGTAATTACCTTCCTTCTTTAGAGTAAGAACAGAGTTTAACCATGAAAACCTCATGGAAAGTGTGGTAGGTCTTCCCACACTAAACCGGGGCTCTGCAAGCTCAGGAGCATTAGGAACTCTCTCTTGTTTACTCACTGTAGTGTTCAAAAAGTAAACAAAGGGGTGGAAATAAAGCAGAGGTACAGAAGCACTTGATAACAAATCTACTGATAAGAGGCTGGAAAAAGTGGAAAGGGCAGCAGAGGAGAACTTGGAATGGGCTGTGATGCTCTGCCATTCTAACAGGCTAAAATAAAAGGTGTGGAGGGAACTGTTTGTCCAAGGAAGTAATAATAATCTATCATTTTATCATGGTTCCTACAAGAGAAAACTAAATTACAGCAGGACTAGAAAAGCGAAATTTGTCTTATTTCCTAGACCCGCAGAATGGTTTGGGTTGGAAGGAACCTTAAAGCCCATCCAGTTCCACCCCCTGCCATGGGCAGGGACACCTTCCATTAGACCAGGTTGTTCCAAGCCCCCTCTAACCTGGCCTTGGACACTTCCAAGGATGGGGAAGATTCCCCATACTGCAATGGTCTTTTTTGCATCCACTCTTCTTTTTCTCCCGGGAACCAGGAGTCATGTTCCCACACACAGGGCTTAGTCATTTAAAAGAAAACTCAATCAAATGTCCTTTAATTTCTAAACTGAGAAGGAAAATATTTAGAAAAAAAAAGTTTATTAGAAAACAGGATTGTCATTTAAAATACTGCAGGAGTGAAATACAAAGGTGACCAGAGCAGACTGGTTTTTCTGTACCTCAGAGGCAGCAGAAGTACAACCTCTGATGTAAATGTTACTATAGTAACTGGTGTTTTTATTTAAAAGCCCAGTAAACAGATATGTCAAAATGGGAGTTAAACTATAGAGCCTGCTAGTTGAAGGACCACTTTTTTTTTGCCCAACTTGTATTTTTGCTGCAATTTCCCCCTTGAATGCACTCAGCATCTTCTTCTTGCCAAATTACACTTTGGCCCTTGGGAAATAGGCCTCACTAATGGTGACAGCACTAATTACTGGGACCTCTCCTGCAGCCATGAGAAGGCTTAAAAAGGGATGAAAATCCCTTGTAATTAATTTTCTGTAGATCATTCCCTTCTGCCTCCTTTCCAAGCTTGTTTCCAACAGCTAGAGCTATCTAACCATAAAAAGAATTAGGAATATGTTACAAAATATTAGATTTTCCTTCTGCCTATTCCACTGGTGCAGCTGAACAGGAGAGAAGTGTTCCTTGGAACACTTGGAAAGCCAAGGGTGTTTAGTGCCACTAAGTTTTCCTCCCTGTCTTCCTTCCTCCCACTCAATAAGCAGCTGCTGTGGAGCTCCCAGCCCAATGCTGTTGCCTGGGGTGGCAGTTCTGCCTTCTCAAATTATGCTTTGATTATAAATTACAGATCTGCAAAAATGAAGAGTCATATCTTATGAATATCAAGGTTTTACGTTTTTTGTGCTCATCCTTTCCATTTGGAAAACTTCCCTGGGCTTGCTGTGGCATAAACTTGTGTTGGTTACTTAGAAGATGTGTAGTTTTGACAAGGGCCTGGAGTGACAGGATGAGGGGGAATGGCTTCACAGTGAAAGAAAGTAGGTTTAGATGAGATATTGGGAAAGAATTTGGCTTTGAGGGTGGTAAGGCCCTGGCCCAGGTTGCCCAGAGAAGCTGTGGCTGCCCCATCTCTGGAAGTGTCTAAGGCCAGGTTGGATGGGGTTGGAGCAACCTGGGATAGTGGAAAGTATCCTTGCCCTATGGCAGGGGTTGGAATGAGATGGGCTTTATGGTCCTTCCCACCCAAACCATTCCATGATTCTATGATCCCTGCATGCTTTTTGGGAGAGGGAGCATCCCCTCATAGCAAATTGGGAAAGTATCTAAACCAGGAAGTTCACTGGAGAAATGGTTTAAGGTTAATACAGTTCTACAATATGAAACAGGTTTTTCAGTAATATTAAATTTAACCCTAAGGACAGAAAAAGGAGATCCTCTCATATACGTTGTTCAAAGATCTCTCTTGATGATGACAGAAAACAAGTCAACGTTTTGATATCTCTGTTTTGCTGCAGCACCTCTGCTGTTAAATGATGGGATTCATTCCTTTGTGCCTCCAAGGTGAATCCCTGTCAACCAGGTTTGGACACCTAACAAGGAGTGATTCTGTCCTGGAAGGTAAAGGTGTGTGCTCTGAGAGTTTCTCGGGCAAAGCAACACTTAAACCTTTTGTCCTTCAGTGAAATGAGTCCACAGAGAACTTGTGAATACTGGGGTGGAATTAATCCTGCTCTAAATCAGAAAGGTGGATTATCTTTATTGAATGAATATACTTACACCCCCACCTGGCTCCACCCTCCTGTCAGGGAGTTGTAGAAGAGTGAGATCAGCCTTATTAGGTCTTCAGAAAAGATGATCTGTGAAGACAGAAAGAACTGGAACTTAAGTTTGCACAAAGGATGATTGGTATGAGACAACAATGTAAGACACGTGAAAGAATTCTGAAAAGAGGAATTACCTGTCTTCTTATGTCTATGAAAAAGTAAGAGGATTAAACTTCAGGAAGATTTAGTTTAGATATTAAGGGAGGAGAAAACCCTTTAAAAATAAATAAATCTGCATTAGTCGAGGCTGCATAGGGGATTTTTTTTCTGGTTCACCGAACCACCAGTGGTACGTGGGGGAGTGAAAGAAAACTTGTTCTATAACATGTTTGCCTCAAGATGTTCTAACCTAAATAAAAAGGGGGTTTCTAGTCGTAGCTTTTGACAGCTTTTGCTTATGCTGTGAAAGTCTGGGACACAAAAACTTCAGTGGTTTCCTAACCTCAGGCACAAATTGTATGTGGTCAGATTTCCCAAATTGAGGTATTAGAACACAGAAACATTTTAAAAATAGAATTTATCAATTGAGAGATGGTGGTTATTTTAATAAGGAGCAAAATTGGCTGATGCTGCTTTGAGGAAATGGATCATGAATTACAGAAAGTCAATAAATAAATTAAAGCCAATCAGTGGTTTTGTTTCTGCAGGCATGGAAGAACTGTTTACACCATTCAAAAAATAGTTCCAGTCTGGTTGCTTGAGAAGAGCTTGCAGTAGGTAAATATAAATATTTTTCTTCATACCTCATGAAACAGAGATACTGGTTTTGCATTTCTTTTAAAATAATAATGCTGAAAAGAAAAAAAAAATTGTAAAAAAACCCCCTCAGTTGCACCCATCAGGGACTTACCAGTCTCTGCTTTGCTGGTTCTAAACTCTTGCTTTTTCAAAAGAATGAGCACAAGAAAGATTAAAGGTGCATTGGATCATTAAGGTTAGAAAAGACCTCCAAGATCCTCGAGTCTGTCTTTTCTAGCAGGCTCAGTCCTCGCCTTTTAAGTTCCTTGAAATAACTTTAGGTGTTGATTTTTAATTGCAAGTTACTGTTAAATACGTGGTATTGCTTTACATGTATCAACCCTTTGTTCATCAGGACAAACACTGAAGTACAGAAGGGCCAAAATGCGTGTCCCACCTCACTGCCTGGCAATATCCAACCTGAGCCTCCCCTGGCACAGCGTGAGGCCGTTTCCTCTCATCCTATCTCCTGTTCCCTGGGAGCAGAGCCGGACCCCCAGCTGGCTCCACCCTCCTGTCAGGGAGTTGCGGAGAGCCAGAAGGTCCCCCCTGAGCCTCCTGTTCTCCAGGCTGAGCCCCCCCAGCTCCCCCAGCTAATTGTGAGGAGCGATGAGAGGGAGCGGGACGGGCGGGGCGTCCGGGCGAGGCGGGGCGGCTGAAGGGAGCGGGGCGGGGGGAGGCCGGGGGGAGGCCGGAGGGAGGCGGGGGAGCGGTGGCGGCGTCACTTCGGCTGTCGGTCGGTCGAGACTCCGGGAGCGAAGAGAAGCAGGTCGGTAAATTTACTTCCCGTTTTTTCCCCCCTCTCATTTCCCGAAACAGCCCCCTGAGATTAGCCCTGATCGCAGCCGGTGGGGGAGCGTTGCCTTCCCCTGGCAGAATCCGGTTCTGAAAGAAAAGAAAAATAAATCGCAGTGAATGTGGGCTGTGAATTCCTGATGCTGCAGGAGCTGTGAAAGCCTGCTCTGATAGAAGAGCACTTTGGAAACTTAATTAGTGATACAGCATTTATAAGCGGAGTTTATAATGAGGGCCCTTAACTACCAAGCGTGGCTGTAAAGTAGTATAACCCCTAAGTGCCAGGTAAGCACGGGAGCTCTGCTTACAGCAGCACAAACGAAAAGATTGATACATGTGAAAAACTGCGAAGGAGAGTTTTTATTAAAATGCTTTTCTCCACTGCTGGCTTAAAATCAGGAGTATTTATGAAACTGAAGTCTCTCAGATTGTGTGTTGTAACAGTCCACAAACTTCAGTGCTGTGGAGTGAAGATGCAGGAGAAAATGCTGCTGGATCTTGGGCTGGTGATGGGAACCTGTCTGTGAGCAGCGTGAGTATCTGTGGATGAGGGGGTGTTTTCGGTGCAAACAAGAGAAATTGTACAATCTGGAGAAACACTTTAGAGTTTGGGACATTCTACTTTTGAGACTCAGGGGAGAGGCTCCACCAGCAGTCTTGGAGCCTGATTTTGTAGCTGTGCTTTTGCCCAGCTTGGGTTGCCTCGGTTGAAGTTTTAGTATTAGAAAGCAAAATTTTTCAGTGCAAGTCATACACATTTCTACTTTGTAAGTTCCACTTACTCCAAACTCTTTATTAATAATGATATCTAAAGTACTCAATGGCAAGCAAGTGCAATGAAATTCCATGCCCAGGAGGGTCTTGCCCAAATCAACAGGACTGGGAAGCCCTCAGCACCCTTAAAGAGCAGGTCAGAAGATGCTGTGCATAGCCATTATTACTAAAATGTTTTTATGCTTTATAGAGATTTTTAAAATATTTAAAAACAGCTGTGGTGCAGTGCTTGCAAAAACAGTTTATATGACTGCAGTATTATGTTCCTGTTTCCCATTAACAAGCAGCTGTTGGTTTTTGGGAGGGTGGGAATAAGAAAAATAGAGCTCTAGACTCTCTGTGTATATGTTATTAGTTGGGGAAAAATAGGAGATCCTGGAAATTAAGTTTCTATACATTTCTGTAGGCTTTGAAATTCATCATTGGCTCGTTGCAACACTTCTCATGTGGTCTCTGTGCCCCTATAAAAGTTGGTGAGGATTTTACAGCTGAGTTCAATGGCGTTGGGGTTGTGCTGCTCAGCTGTGTCTGGGATGGGTTGTAGGGATCCACCAGTGCCACCGTCTGTTCAACCTGGACAGGTAGACCTGCCTTGTTCTGCAATCCCCTCCTCACCTCAACCCTCTTCCTGAGGTTCAGAAAGGAGACATGCAGAAATGTGAGTTGTTGAGACAAGAAACTGAAGAAAAGGGCAGCTCCAGAAGGAAAACTTTCAGTATATTTTCCATGCCCAGTGCAGGTGTTTGTGGGTCCCGCTTGTTTCAGGCTATGCTGAAAATGTTTCCAGTGTTGAAAAGCCAGTGGATTCTATGACTTCTCACTTGACCTGTAAAGAAGAATGATCTTATTTTGTTGCTGTCCTCCTTGCCTGTGTTTTGGTTTTAATCCAGTGTTTTTGTCGAGGCAGGGACTCTACTTGCTGAAGTGTTTTGCGCAGTGGTTGCACGGAGAAGAACACACTATTTACGTAAATAATTTCTTATACACAGCAGCAAAGACAGTGGTTCTGTAACACACTATTCTAAGATATATGTGTTAAAACAGACTCTGATTCCTTCCTTTTTATGGACACTTTCCTAGCGATGCATAAAATGGATTGTCCTTGCTGTGTTAACTTACTGTCTCTGGGATAAAGCTATAGTTACAAGTTTTAATAAGTGTCCTTATTTAGCTCCCTGTTCCCTGTAACTGTTCTTGTAAAACTTGTATTCTTTCTTACAGTGAAATTAGAAATTCTGACCAGTTCAATATTCTCACTGGAAAAGATTTTGGGGAGGGGAGCCCTCTGTAGTCCAGTAATACATTTATCCTGCTCTGGGATTTATCTGTAGATACCTCTTTTTACCCAATTCCCCTATAAAGATTACATAAGGAAGACTGATCTTTGAACAGAAAAATGCTGGGGACGTGCAGCTTTTTAATCATGTACAGAACTGATCCATGGATGTTGTTGGAGCCAGGATTGGAAAATAACTCCTTTGTAAAAATCAATGTGACAGAAGTAGGAAGAGAAGGTGTTCAAGCTGATCTGAACTCTATTTTTGCCTCCTGGTCCAAATATTTTTAATTATGGTTGAATTAGTGCTGACATCAGAATCTCTTTGATTGCTCTATATGGTCATTTTTATGGCAGAATCCTTGAGGTTGTTTCCCCTGTAAAAGAGGAATATGAGCTGCTCCTCATTAAACCATTTAATAGGATGAATAATGTACACTTATGTCAAGTAAACTATTTTAAAAGGGGTTTTTTTCTTCTCTCAGAAATTTGGGGGAAAATCTTAATAACTTCAATTACAGCCTTTTGGAAATAGTCTTTGCCTGTATCTTTGTGAAATGACAGATCTGACAGCAGGTTGGAGCCAGGTAATTCCTCTGGCCTTCATGGCTCTCCTGTTAGGAATAGACTAATGGCAGAGGTACAGGTCCACCTAATAACTGTGCTGAGAGGCAAATTGTCCTCTGAAGTAGGGGTTGGGAAATTTTGAGCTTTCCTCTTTAATTGCTGAAAATGTAGCTTAAATGTACCCTGATTGTAACCTGGTGAGTGGGAAGAAAAGTGGATGGGACTGAGTCATCTTGCAGACCACAGTGCAGATGGTCTGTGCTGGAGAAATGGCTCAGCTCTGACTCCAGCTGAATTTGCAAGGGTTTTCCTTGTGGGGAGACAAGAATCCTGGAATACTGTCACTTCACTGGTCAGTTGTCTGCATGTATATATTTATAAAAAACAGTACATGCAGCCCCAAACTGGAAGGCCAGTGGATTACATAACCTTGGCACTGACTCTTTTGGCTACATTGATGTTCTCAAGGAAACTGTTCTCAGAAATATTTAAGGAAATGGATACTTTGGAGGGATTCCCTCAATATAATTTCTTGCCCTGGCATTTGCTGTCTGACTCGAGCTGCAGATTTTACTCATCACTCAGTTCTGGTTAAATACAACAGGAGCCAAACTCTGTTTTATTTTGACATCCTCTATGGACATTTAAGCATAAAAATACTTATATTTAGATTTTAACAGAATTTATATAACTCTTGGTTTAAAATAAAAAAGAACAAAGTACCTGAAATGAAAGAACAGTATTGAAATAGTACAGTAAAATTTTGTGAAGTCTTCACTGTTGAAATGGGTGCCCAAGTGCTTTTGTTTATGCTGCACTTGGAAAGTTGGGTATCCCTTGGACATTTTGGTTGTTTGGGTTTGTAGTGCCTTTCAGACCAAACCCAAAAGGTGAACAATGATCAGCAAAAGCCTGGAGGAGTGAGGGCCCTAACGATGAAAGAGCTGTATTGGTATTTAATTGGTATTCTAAGCAAAGTTTTTTTCCTCAAATGACGTTCTGATTTTGTTTTTCCTTTCTGACCTGTTCTTCCATTCCCTGGTACAGTGGAAGGTGTCTCTGCCCATGGCAGGGGGTGTAACAAGATGATCTTCAAGATCCCTTCCAACCCAAACCAGTCTGGGATTCTGTGATTCTGTTTACAAAGGTGTGAGTATCAAATTACCTGAAGTGCACCAAAATGAAACCCTGTTGAAATAATAGACTGATAATTGTTAGCTCTCAGTTAATCTTCTGTATGTTTTTCAGATCAGCTCTACAAAACAAGATGTGTTGGCAAATCATTCTGACCATCCTTGTGCTGTTGGGTAAGTTACTAAAAAAATCAGTCAGTTGGAAGTTGTGTAGAATAAGGAGTAATCATGTTTCTGTTTCACAGTGGTGTCTCAAGTCATGCTACTGGATTAGTGTCTTATCACAACATGCATCTAGAATATACAGAGAACCTGATGTCATTGTGTGGAATTGAAATGTTGACCCTCTCAGGGTTATGCCTGTGTCTCTTACCCCAAAAAACCAGTGAACTGACTTTTGAGCTCAGGAAACATCAGTGTATGGTATCAGTATGTGATAAGTCAAGACACATTCAAATAAATGCCCCAGTCAGAATTTGATAAGATAGAAATTTGTGGGTGATTTGTTTTGTTACCCAAATAGCAAAAGGTTCAAAAGCATAAGGAAAGATCCCTTTTCCACCAGAACTGCAAAGTTTCTCAGTGTAACCAAGGTGTCACTCTGAGTCTGAGCTCTGCCTTTTTAGGAGGCTGACATTCCTGCTTCCGTGGGCACAGGGCTGTTAAAGGGTGCTCAACTGACTGCAAATGTTGGATTTAATAAACTGGTTTCCTAATTGGGAAATGTCTGTAACAATATTGGCAGATGCTGTTCAGGGACAGCTGGTATTTGCCTTTCTTTTTTTTATTAAAATAAGAACTATTTAAAGACTTTTGATGATGATGCTTAGGGAGAAAGCAGACTCTAATCCAGTGAAATTAATATCAAAATTTGTGTCATCTTGTATCCTTATAAAAGATGAATAAATCATTAGATTTCTGTATCTTTTCTATATACATCTGTTTTTATGTATCTACATCTTTTTTATCTAGCTATATGTGTACTTCTATCCACTCAGTATCAAATATTGCATTGTTGACATTCTTTTAAATACCTTACGTAATCTAAACATATTGTGTACCTTTAATTGGCAAACTTGGATGCCTTCGGGAGTTTTCATGAGGCTTCCAAGCAGTTTGTCACTCTCTGATGGCCTATAATGACTGAAAATCAGTGTATCCTTAGGTTGGCCATAAGCAGATAACCATGGCTGGCATCTTTAGCCCTGTTAACCCAGATATGCTGCTGTTCTGGGCTTCCTCTGGGTCATCTTAACTTTATTTTTTGCATTTCTAAAGAAGTAGGAAGGAGCTGCAGGCATTTTGACTTGATAAGATTTAATTAATCCCTTGGGGTGTGATATGTGAGGGGGAAGTTCTTCCTTAGAAGAGGAGCTGATGGGCTGTGAATTGGGTGGTGCATTGGTCATCTGTCCTGCTTCATGTCACTTGTTTGTCCTTTTTTAATCATGTATTAGGGACTAAGAGTCTATTTGCTCAACTGCATCCTCCCCAGGCAGCCAGGAGGCCTATTGAAGCTGGTATTTGCAGAGGCACAAACTCTGTTAACTGGGAGAGGAGGAAAGAGCAGGACCCTCCAGGAGTGTGGCAGCACAAAGTCTGCGGAGAGAGAAAACTCAACACTTTAACACTCTGCATAATAACACACTGCATCTCCTATTTTGAAAAACTTTTGTACTTTTATATTATTTAGCTCATGTGTCTGTGCTATTAATCAAACAGTGCTAGAGAAATTCTGTTTTTTTCTTATTTTGGCCATTGCAAGGCATAGAGCATCAATTTCTATCTAATGGACTGCTTAAAATATTTATGCCCTTACTGAGCAAACAGCTAAGTGCAAAGTGCACAAATGACCCACATGCCTTTCTGTAACTGGGGTTTAATCTTTGAAATCACAGTGTTTTACAGTAAACTATTTCTAAAACCCATACTCTCATCATTCTCAAAATCCTTGGGAGTGGAATTCAAGTTCTGACTTACCAGCCAGAGCTGCGAATGTGGTCAGAGCAATTTCACTTTGAAGGATCTGATGGAAAAATTGTTCTCTTTCTGCATCTCATTTCCCAGATAATGCACCCAGTCATACATTCTTGTAACACTGTCATTTGGTATTTAACAGTTACGGTGTGATTATGTCTTATATTTACAACCGGATTAATTTTTTTTCCTACAGAAGTGGAGCTGTGTTATAAGAGCTGGAGTGAATGTGTTCCAGCACTGCAGGGGAGATGAGACTCACACCTGTAAAGTGTGTGAACTTGGGTTTAGGAGTTGCTGTGTTTTGGATTAATATAAGCCGTTTTAACACAAAGAGGTTCTTCCCCTACAATCTTAGCCTTATTTCCAGAGGCTGAAAAATCCAAAGGTTAGGTGTAGTGAGTTTGGGAGGGAAGGCTGACATTTGTCAGCTGTGACACCAGTTCAGAGGGGATGTTTTTAGTGTGTGCAACTCATAGAATAGCCCCTGGAAACAGCCTGATTTTTATGTTGTGTGTTTCTGTAAAACATCAACCGCTCCCTTTTCACTGACAAGATCAACTTTTTCGTTTGTTTCCAATATCTTTGCCTTTATATCTGCAGACTTTCTTCAAATGGCAGTTGCCCATTGTATGGTCCATCCAGTTCCTCCCAGGAACTTTACATTACCCTGTGTGCTGCTGAACGAGACATTTTTGAGCCCTTTCTCTGCTGGAGTTGAGAGTTGGTCTGGTTTGAGGAGAGACCATCGTGGAACATCTGAAATCAAGCCTCTAATAAATGAAGAAAGTTTTCTGTGTTGCCTTCGGAGTGACAACAACATTGATTGTTCTTTGTACAGAGCAAGCCTGCAGGCAAGGAAGTTTATTCCTTCAGAAATAAATATCTCTGCTTCTCAGGAAATAGGTGGGTTTAGCATTCAAGGGCAGAAGAAGTTACTTCTTCAAAAAAAGGTTGGGGTTTTTCTGTTGTTTGGGAGGAGAGGGGTGGGTTGTATTAGTGGGGATTCATTTTCATTCTGGGCACACAACACGGTGTGGTAAAATCCTTCCTCACAGAGGTCTGTAGTGGAAGATGAAGGAAATTGTAGAGCACAGTTTCAAAGGGGAAAAAGAAGTTAGCTGCCTTTCTAGGGGAGTTCTGAATAAAATATGTAGCACTGCATATGAGGATGTAAGCCCAGAACTTCAAAGGAGTTTACACACTGTGAGAAATATTTTGTATCTTTTTTATGGATATGGGCTTTAAACTCCTTTAGGAGGTGGGGGAGATGGAGAGCAAATGGCATCATTTCTACATGAATTGTGATGCTTTAGTAACATCTGCACATGGATTAGAATTATTTTTTCCAAGGCTGTTTTTCTCCTCCTGTAAACCTCAGTCTCTGAGGAACATACTGGCCTGCAGGAATCTCATTGAGCTCAGTAGAGTAGAATTTAATTTTCCAAGAACTTCCCCATGGAACAAAAGACTCTCTGTTAAAAGTCTGTCACACATGTTGCAGTTGTATGTGCACAAGCCCGCAGCACAGCCACAGAGAACTGTACCCCTTCACAGCAGCAACACAACAACCAGCAGCAGCTGCTTCATTTTTCTCCACCCTGCAGCCTTGTCCATAAAGCCAGGTAAAAAACATTCCTTCTTTAACAGTGCCAGTGCAGCAGGACCGCAGACTGGGAGCCTTGCAAGTGTTTGAGGGCATCTAATTCAATGCAGATTATTCATAAACATTTGCACATTTGTGGTGCAGCCTCACCTTCATGAATATCTGTTACTTGTCCTCTCTTTGTGAGTGAATTTTATCCTGGCTCTTCAGTTGTGGTTTTATTTTGTTTTAATATAGGTCAGGAATGGGTAATCCCTCTCTTTTGTTTAGATTCAAACTGGAACATGGAATGTTGGATTAAAGGCAAGCTGGACCTGTTGGTTTGTAACCTGCGGGTTTTGAGGTTGTACTTGAGAGAGGACTTGAAGGTTAATCTTTTATATGCTGGGTAAGTACAGACTCTGTTAAATTTAGCACTGTTGACATTGGAAATCTGAAAGCATTTTCTAAAATATCAGCTTTCCAGGTTGCAGCACAGTGGTAGCCTGATCTTAGCAAGCAGATTATGTTTATGTACCTTTGTCTTATTTAAAAGTAATCTTGGACAATATGGGAAATCTGGGTTTCTTTAAATGAGAAATGGTTGGAATGAAGAGTCTTCCTCCTTTGTGTTTTCTCTGTTTCTTAAAATGCTTAGTGAGATCAGTGTTGACTTGTTGAGGTTTCTTTGCTGCTACAATTGCTTACTTTTAAGGCTGTCCTCTTGGTTCTGCCTTTTATTTGCCTTTGACCATAATATTGTCTCTCTTGAAGTAATTATGGTGCTTAACACGTAATACAGTGCCAAATGCCACTCCCAACAGTGCCTCAGAGAGACACTCACCTGTGCAGCTGTCATTGAATTAAATATTCCCTGGAAGGGTGATAGATGGAATCATCCTGGCTGTGGGGTCGGCAGGTACATGACCTGCCTGTTTTGGTTATAAAAAGATCTATGTGATTCCGTGAAACCACACTGTTTTTTTCTGAATTACTGATGGATTGGAAGGAATGGCATAAACAGACAATTTCTTTAGGAAGCAGGATAAACTTGAATAGTTGATTTAGTTGAATTTACAGGTGATGTCTTTTGCTTAACAAAACAGTGTCTTGCCACAAATCATCCCTGTAGTCAGGGTAGAAAGCAAATGTATTAACTAGGAATAAATATGGTTGGTTAGCTGACTGAATACTCTAAAGCTGAAATCAGGTTTTGATTAAGTGGGTTCTTCGTTACTTTGATTTCTGAAATACCATTACACAGATGTTTATGGGAGTAAATCTGACTCTGCCTCTGTTCCATCCAGTCCCAACTGCAATAGGATAATCTTTGCCAGTGATCCCAGGGCAGTAATCTCTGTATTGAATTTTTTTGGTATGCCAAACACTCATGGAACAACAGATTGGAGTCTCAGCTGGGATGAAGAGGTTCTTTGTGTTATGAAGGGAATTCAGTTAGTGCCATGCAATTTAGGAGACCAGACCCTAAGGACTCACCACAGTCCTCCTGGCATTTCTCTGTTTGATTCCTCTCTGCTGCAAAGGTGAGATACAGAGCAGTCCCTGTATCTCACCAGATTCTGTATTTATATTTTTCCTTTAGGGTCCCTGTGTGCTGGGGGAGCAGCTAGTAAAGCATTTCAGACGTTGGTAAGGTGACAGCTTTCCCTGCTGGCTTGCTGATACCTTAACATTTTATTCACATGAGCCAAAATACCTTGAAAACATGCCCGGTTTTAAAAATATGCATTCCTGGCATGTGTTTCTCCCTGGGAGTCAGGAGACCAAGCCAGAATTCTCACATACAGGACAGGCAATGCACAAAAATAATGACCCAGAAGAATCCACAGCAAAAAAAGCTTGGGTCCTTCCCAGCTTTTATCTTTTTCAGCATTAAAGAAGTATCCTCTTACTTTACACATCCACAGTTTTCCTGCTTGTAAATGGTATCATTGGAATAGAAATGTTTTGTTCTGCCCAAACCAGTGCCATGTTCTGGGAGAGGCTCAAGCAAAGGTGATGATGGAGCTTTACCTTCCCCTTGGCTTAGCTTTGGGAGAGGAAAGAATATTCCAAATTAGATAATTTAGATTAATTGTCTACCAAAAGTGACTGATCTTTCTAGGAAGGTTGTAAACCCCAGTGGTTAATTCCATGAGCTGAAATGCCTCAGCCTTAGGGATCCCTTTGGGGTGACACAGATGAATGTTCCCAGCTTCATTTGGAGCACCGATTATCACTTGCCCTTTCAGCAGATGGTGGTGTATAGAGTGCATTCATATTTCTCACTTATTTGAAGTACCTGTGGGGCTCTCCTTTAGTTCTGGGACTAGACTCCCATATTTTTTAAGGATAAACCATCCAATTAGCCTCAAGACTGGTGTCTTAGTTGAGTGCACCAGTTGTACACCGAGCCTTCTTCACCCAGAGAACATCTACCTTTCATTAGAGATTTATCCTCCCATGAGCTCAGCAGCCATCAGATGTTCTGCAGTTTAACAGGGCAGCTTGTTCAAAGGATTTTTCCAGAGCTGTTATGTTTCAAATACAGTGGAATATTTTTATGGAAAATCCTTGAACCCTGGACAGCTCCGTTGATTCCTAATAAAGGTGGTACTTGCACAAACACAGTATATAGAAATACTGAGAGCAGGATTACAATAGTGCCTTTATTTCATAGCTGCTTGCATGGGATGTACCTTTCCTGAAGTTGGGGGGACTGTAGAAATTCATGTATTTCTTCCTAAAATGGTTTTGACTTTTTATTTTCAGTTCGTTTTTCCAATTGCAAGAATGGGATTGAAATTCAGTCAAGACATTTTAAGTCTGAAAGTTCTCCATGGGGCCACAGATTAATGTAGCATAAGTAACATCACCTTCTGAAGTTGGGTTGTGAATAGTGCACCAAAATATAAAATACTTAGGAGTTGTTAAGGTGGTGACTCAATCTGTGACAGGGTTTGGAGTGGAGGAGAAAAGCAAGCCTTGGGCATGTGCCCTTGCTGCAGTATTAATTATTTCTGTGGTTCAGGGCATGCAGTATTTCATTTTTTTCCTTCTTCTTATGCTTTAGTCCCACTTTTCCAGCTAAAAGTCATGCTGCCTTTGACTTGTTTGAAGTTTGCCCCAAATTTCTCCTCTAGTTCTATGGGATGAGGGCACTGACCTCTCCTGAACTCGTAAGGGTTGATGAGTCAGTAGCACTGACACTGGCACAACAAGGAGAAAAAACTCTTTACCATTTTTCCTCCTGTACACCATTTTTTGGGTGCAAAGAAGTTCATTTTGATGGCTAAAAATTGAAATAATGATTAGGAAAGATTGGGGGGTGGAGAGTGGTAGCCAGTTTCCAGATAGGTCAGATCAAAGACATGGTTTGATGAAAAGACTACATTCTTATGGATTGATTGTGGCTTTTTTTGAGACTAATAAAATCAGAGAGAAACAGTAGAAAGCAGGGAAACTTAAAAGAAAATTCTGCAAAGTCTTTAAAAGAAAACTCAGGAGAAGAAAGCGGAGCCACAACTACAAAAACAAAACAATTCCAAGTAATTTAAAAGCTCTATGTCTGCCAGATACCATCAGCACAATTCTTGTGTCCTGAAGTCTGTGCGCCCTGGTGAAAATGATTTTAGGAATGTCAGTATTGGCTGGCTGGAGCATTAATAAACATAAACTACATCTTCATAGGAACTTGTATAACTTGTGGGGTGGTTACTGCAGAGCACAGTGCTATGAGGGCAGAGTGGTGCTAAAAATCCTTGCTTCCAGCCTCAAAATATCACAGAATCACGTGGAGAAAGGACCTTGGAGATCATCAAGTCCCTTGATCCAACACCACTGTGGTTACCAGACCATGGCACTAAGTGCCACATCCAGCCTCATCTTAGAAACCTCCAGGAACAGAGAATCCACCTCCTGGGTGGACCTGGGCAGCCCATTCCAATGTCTGATTATTCTCTCTGTAAAAAATTTCTTCCTAATATCCAACCTAAACCTCCCCTGGCACAGCTTAAGGCCATGCTCTCTTGTCCTACTGTTTTGGGAGAAGAGACCAACCCCCACCTGGCTACAACCTCCTCTCAGATAGTTCTAGAGAGCAATGAGGTCTCCCCTGAGCCTCCTCTTCTCCAGGCTAAACAACCCCAGTTCCCTCAGCCTCTCCTCAGGATTTGTGCTCAAGTCCCTTCACCAGCCTGGTTGCTCTTCTCTGGACCTGCTCCAGCACCTCAATGTCCCTCCTGAACTGAGGGGCCCAAAACTGGACACAGCACTCCAGGTGTGGCCTCACAAACCCCAGGGGGCTGCACCGTGCCTGTGTTGATCAGTGCAGGATGGGGGGATAAGGCCCTGACTCAAGATGAGCCAGGAGTGACCCCAGTGGGGTTCCTGCAGTCCCAGTCTGTGCTTTGCATGTGCTCTTCCCATAATCCATAATTCTCCTCAGTTTTTGACTTTTTCCTTTTTAAGTAGGGCAGGGGAGGGTAACAGAAGCAGTGAATCATGCCCAGTCCCCTGTGCTCTACACTCAAATAAAAGTACTAGATAGCAAGTTGACTAAAACAAAAAAAAGCACAGAAAATCTTGTCCTTTCTTTCAGTTCTCTGCCCTCCCTGAATTCAAGTGTTCCAATGAGTCATGCCAGCTATAGAACTATTTAAAAAATGTACAGAAAGATTCTTTTCTCTGAACTTCAATTTCTTTCTGTGAATTAGTAAAACAAAACCCTTACTGTACAGAAATTATTCCAAAAATTACTTTCAAACAATTCAAAACAGAAGCTTTTTTTTTTTTTTTTTTTTAAGGATGAAAAGTCAAAAGCAGGAAAGAATCCAAGGTGGTTTAACTGTCAGGATTTGTCTTGGCTTTGCTGCCGTGAGAAGTTTGGCCACAAACTATTCACACTCTTAAATTCCCTACCTTAGGGAGGCCTGTGCCACTGAATACCTGCAGGACTCCATGAACATGGAGCTGCGTTTTGAAGAGCCTGAAGAATATCTATGGATTAGAAATGAGAATAAAGAATACTTTGGGAACTGCTGGTTCCAAGGAGAGTAGGTTTAGATGGAATATTGGGAAGGAATTCCTGGCTGTGAGGGTGGTGAGGCCCTAGCACAGGTTGCCCAGAGAAACTGTGGCTGCTCCATCCCTGGAAGTGTCCAAGCCCAGGTTGGAGCAACCTGGTCTAGTGGGTGGTGTCCCTGCTCATGGCAGTGGGTAGAACTGGATGGGCTTTGAGGTCCCTTCCCACCCAAACCATTCCATGATTATATTATTACTTGTAATGTTTAATTGTAGCAGAAGCTGGAAGGAATATGAACTTGTTTCAATATTATTTCTGTGCCTCATGAAGAAGAATTAGAACATAATCTCGAGGGGGAGAGTGCAGGGACCTGCCATTGGTCCACTGGAAGGTTAACTTTGTGTGCTTAAGAAGGATCTAGGAATGAGACCTTCAGGAATCAGGAGCTAGTCTGACTAAACTACAGGTATCATCTAGTGTTGTAACACGTGTTTTAAAGCCAAGCCTTAGGAACACTTTAATGAAATCGTGTTAACTACTTTACTTGGAAACCATTTCGAAAGGGAGAAGCAGCAAAGTCAAAGCCACTAGTTACAATTTTTACTTTTTTTACTGTTTTTCATCCATTAGTATTCTTTTTTATAAATAAACCTTATCCAGATGGATAAACCTCTTCAGATACAGAAAAAATACTGGTTTGTTTTGGTTCATGGTTTGTTTTACCCTTTGTAGCTCGGAGCTGTCCCTGGGAGATGTGTCCACGAGCTCTCTCCAGGGGACTGTGAGGGTTGCTCAGTGTGACTGCACTGAGGGTGACACATGTGAGTGTCTTGTGCCCTCTCTGAGGCTCAACCACACCTACATCATGTGGCTGAAGATGCTGGTTGGTGTGACACCTCTGTGGTCACTGTTGATGTCGGTCAAGCCCATTGACATAGGTGAGTATGACCTATATTTTCAATTTTTTTTAATGGGCAACAGCAGCAGGATGTCTCTCCTGGAAAAGGAGGGCACAGACAGGACAGGAAGAGGCTTTCTGAGATTTCTCAGTTCTTAATGCCTGTCTGGGCTCCAGTACAAACCAAAGTGAGCAGAAGCCAGGCAGTCAATGTACTTGTTACTTCTAATTCTTTCCTTTCTAATCAGGGCCTCTCTGTGATTGTGGGGCTGTGATGGAGCTTTTCTGTCCGTGTAGCTGAGGACTTAAAAACTGAGGGGAGAAAAAAGCTGCTTTGAAAGTTACTTAGCAAATAAACCCACTTCTCTTCCCAACCAGCTCTGTTGTCCTGCTGCTTTCCTTCCTTACACATTCAACGCCAGCATTGTCCAAGTTGGAAGATATTCCTCTGTGTTTGATCAAGTTAAACTATACTGACATGATGAATTTGATATGTGTTGCTGTCCAATATGCCCAGTTATTGCAGATTTGGGTAAATTCCATAAAGGCAAGGAGTCTGTCAGCTGTTTTGGGGAGGGGAAATTGAAGTTTTATAAACTTCTTCTTAATTTAAAAACTTATGAGTTTCATAACTTCTTCCTAGCTGACGTGCTTTGCAGACAGAATCAGTACGAAGTCTCTGGGTAAGCTAGTTTTGAAGAGGAGAGGTTGCATTTTTCATCCTGCTGCTTTTAAATTATGCTACAGGAAAAAATTAAAAATTCAAACTGGAGTCTGCCAGTATTTAAAATGACATAATTACTTAGTTCTGCTTAGTGAAGTATGTTTTAAAAATGCATAATATTAGTATATGTTCTGCCAAGATTTAGGTCAATTAAAATTATTTTGAATGTAAAACTATGAATGCTTGTGTAATGTGGATTTTATTTGCTTATAGTAGAGCAGGTGGCATCAGCAGAACAGACATCATTATCTGTGTTCAGAAAGTGTGATCTGATTCATGAGAGTGTGATGTAAAAGCCTCTGACTTTGGTTTGCAAAGCTCTGCCTCCTCCCAAATCACTCCCTGCTGGGCTTCATGAATTTAATTGCTTTGAATGGCTTATAGTAATAATTAATAAGATGTGACTTAGTGGAGTGAATTTATACTGAAAATGACAACAGGTTTTTGGTATAACTGAATGAGATTCCAGTAATACCGCTTATATGAGACACTTTGGGGAGCTGGAGACCCAGTGCAGATGGAACTGGAAGGGAACACATCCCCACTGCCCAATGGGAATGTTTTGGGAGTGTTTTCTCTTCAGTTTTGCCCATGCTGCTCACCCTGCAGTGTTTTGTAACAGAGAAATTCTGTGAATGAGGAGAAGGCCACTCAAAAGACTGATGATTTGTAAAGGTCTGAGAAACAGATGGAAGTAGGGTCTGGGGTCCTTGCCTTTGTCTGAGGAGGTGTGACTGCAATCCTAGTGATCATTCTCAATTGCCCATCCGTTCCCCTCTAGAGAGTCCTCTTCATCCTTGTGGGAAACTTCCAAACCCTCCACTTTTACTTTGCCCTAAGGTAGCTCTCCTGGAGACCTTCTTTCAGAGCCATAATCACTGTGGAAGGACGGGAATATTTAGAAAGTCTTTGTATGCAGTCTTTGTATGAGGACATTATCTCCTGTCTTCTGAGGAGCAAATTGATTTGCTTTCCCATCCCTCTCTTACCCATCCCCTCTTTCCAGCCAGACAGGTAAGTCCATGCTTGGTTACTGGGAAGAGTCATGGCCCAAGGCAAGGAATTCACGTAGATTTAAGGCAAACAGTAGGTGAAACAGCATTTTGTGATCACCAACTATATAACAGTGCCAGAGCACACTTTTCCAATGATACTACACAACATCAGTGTCACACAGCAGCTGTAGAGCAGCTCTTGAAAACTGAGTTTAAAGAGAGGGTAGGTGTGAGAGAGAGTTCTGGCGCAGTAAAACCCAGCAGTCAGAGGCAATGAGGTTGGAGCTGAACTTACCAATGAATTTGTCTGCAGCAAAGCCTGAACCTCCTTTGAACCTGCATCTGGAAATGACAGAGGGAGGTCAGGTGAAGATGTGCTGGTCTGAGCCTGCGCTGCTGCTGTACCCGCTGCAGTACCAAGTGAGGATCTCTGCAAAGCCAGGGCACAGCGCTTGGCAGGTGAGGCAGCTCCGTGCTCTTGGTTTTCCCAGGAAGCAGTGCAGATCAGGGGGCTCTCCTAGAGCCCAGGATTCCTCACAACCCTCCTTGTCTTTGGGTAGAAGACAAGGTGGGTTGAAGAACATGGCAGGTCTGGTGGAGCTGGGCATGGCACTCTGCCTTTTCCTGAGCTGGGAAAGCTGGACTTTACATCTTAAAGAGCCATTACACAGGGATGAAAGACCCATTTCCTGTTGGGTCTTACAACAAACTTCGATCTTTCTGTTTGGATGAAATCCTAGATTCTGTGAATCTAAAGGCAAAGCCTTTTTCTTTCAGCAAACCCCAAATTCTATGATACATGTGTGTATGTTTAATATTTATAGATTTTATTAGTCAGTTGATTTTTCTACCGCACAGCTGGCTCTGGAATAAAAAACAGCCATTAATTAGCAATCCATAATGAAATAACTTGTTTTCCACAGAGTTTTGCAACTTCTACCATAATCAAATTCACAGTAAATTTAAAGAAGAAAGCTTTTTTATGCAACTTGCTACCTAAAAACTACTCCCTAGACTAATTATTTTGGTTCCCTCTGTGTCTTTCTCTTTTCCTGTTTTGTTATACAACAATAATGGCTTGTGCTAATCCAACAGATGGTTCAAGTTGCTCTGGAAGCCTCACTGGCCATTGACAATACCCTACTTGATTCCTCTTCCTTGGTTCAAGTGAGGTGCAGGAATCACCAGGGGCTGGGGTTCTGGAGTGACTGGAGCACACCATATGATCTCAGTTTGGGAGGTAGGTCACGTGTGGTGAGAAGTCTTTTGGAACAGAACAGATGTCCTAGTTTGTTTGTTTTGTGGAATGAGTATTTGAGGGCATTGTGGGCTGAAAAATCCCGTGGAAGCACTTTCCCCTTCTGCTCCTCTTTGTGCCTGGCTTTGCCTGAGGCTCAGCTCTTTTCTCTGTGCCGGACTTGCATTAGGAGTTCTGGATAACATGTGCAGACTGCAGTGGCAGCTCGAGACACCTCCATGTCTGTGCCTTGCTCACCCAGCACCTGTTCAGACCCAGGAAAAGCTTTTTCCAAGAGTTTTCCATTTCAAAAGATGGTTGGCAGCCCTGAACCTCTCTCGGTACAAGATTTTTCTTCTAATGCTTTCTCTCACTTTGTAGCTGAACTGAACACCCAGAACACAGTTCAGTGTACGTTTAATAACCCATTTAGGTGTGTAATGCTGTGCACAAACTGACTTTCTCCTTTTTTTGGTTGGATTTTTCCATGCTTTGCTTAGGATTAACCAGAGATGTTTCAGTCTGTGCTGTCGCAGGAATCCTCTGAACCATTCCATGCCAGAACTAGTGCTTTACCTGACCCCTTACTTGGACACCTCTTACTGTGGCTAAACATGTTGTGTGTGTGCTTAAACCAAGTACTAAGGAAAGAACTAGACTTTGGAAATGGAGCTTTTTCCCAGGAAAACTGAAAATACACAGACCCTTATGGCAAATAAACAAGATACACAGGATGCCTGATTATGGGTCTAGAGGTCAAACTGGCCCTTAATGTTTTGGATTTACATCTGTATAGATATATAAATTAAAAAAAAGAAAAGTGTGTCTATGTATAGAACTGTATAACTTTGAGAATTTTTTCGGGGTGAATATACATTTTCTCTCTCTCCCATATGTATATACTGATATTTTCAGGGAAGGTTTATGCATGTATTGAGAATACAGATTTAAAAGAGGTGCAGTAGTTACTGTTAGATTATTTTTTTATTGATCCCATTTATGGGATATGTAATTCTATTAAAAATATATCTCATCAGCAGAATAATCCCAGTGTGACAATCTGATGGCAGCAGAGAGGGGTTAATTTCTTCATGCAGGAATTTCTGATTTCGTACAGCTGACCAGCCTCATGTTCTGATTTATATTTAACATGAAAATCTTTGACAGTGACAATAACCTAAATGTGCTCTGCTCTCTGAGCAGGCCTGTATTTTGGGGAAATTCTATAAATCTCTGAAGTGGTTGCTCGGCTGTGGAAAGTAAACCTGACCTTTTAAGGATTTTCCTGCTGGCTTTGGGATGATCTTTGGCAAACTGCTCCATCCCAGCAGGTGTTCAACACCTCTACCTCCCCTGAGTCCCTGACTGATGGAACCTCAACTTCTGCATCTTTACATCCTTGGGAAATTCAGTGTCTGTATGCCTGGGTGAATTTTTGTACCACTGCCACCATTTGGTGTTAATTACACTGCTGAGATTGTAAAACAAGTTTTTGAGACTTTAATCTGCTGCCTTCAGCAGGAGCAGGAGCAGCAGCTCCTGGAAAGATTGATTAATTTTCTTATGTTTCCTTTGTGCTGCTGTGTGTTGCTTCCACTGTACCCTCCAGTGATTTTCTGCTCATTTCATTCATGTTTGCCTGGGGATATTAAAGTTTATTTTTTTCAGAATTTAAAAACATCGATTATGGAGAGAGACAGTCCAAGGGTAATTTCTGCTCCTCTGCATTGTAGTTGTTAACAGTGATTAAGAAGTTAGAAGTACAACTGGATGATGATGATAATTATAATAATAATAACAATAGTGATGATAGTAATAATTGTAATTGCTATTTTCTATGCTTTTGTTTTCTTTTTTGTTCAGTTTCTAATCTCAACAGCTTTTTTTCCCCTCTCTTCCCTTTTGTGCAGCTGAAGTCCTGTACTTCCCTCCTCAGATCCTGACCAGTGCTGGTTCTAATGTTTCATTTCACTGCATCTATAAAAACAAAAGCAAGATTGTAGAGCCCCAGGAGGTTGTTTGGTGGCTGAATTTAGCAGAAGAAATCCCAGCCAGTCTTTATACCCTTGTGAGCGATCGCGTAAGCAAAGTTACTCTTTTCAACTTGAAAGCAACCAAACCTAGAGGAAGTTTCTTCTATGACACATTGTACTGTTGTCACCAAAGTAGGGAATGTCATCCTAGATACGCTGAATTATATGTAGTAGGTAAGATTCCAGCTGGATTTTAAATTCTCCTTTCGGTGCATTTTAATAGTAAGGTCAGAAGATTTCCATTTGAACTCCAATAGCTTTTATTGAGCATTGTTTTTTTGTATAAACCATTGTATCTTTATTAATAAGCTTTCAATGTGTTTTAATTAGATATGAATATTAATATCACCTGTGAAACAGATGGATACTTGAGTAAAATGACTTGCAGTTGGTCTGTAAACCCAAGTATGTTGCTCCCTGGGAGTTCCTTGCAGTTAAGATACTACAGGTATGTAGAGCTTTTAATTCTCTCTTTATGATAGGAAAGCATTGCTCAAAATATTATGCCAGCAAAGAATTCTGAATACATGCAATTAGAAAATTCCAATTTCTGTAAGCTGGATTTCTTCCCAACTGGAACTCCAAAGGTATAACTGCGTGTGCAGAAGGAAACCATAGATACCCAAGTACGTAACAGGCGTCCTATTTACATTTTTCAGCATTTTAAAAACTGTAGATGCGCTTTGGGAGCCAGCTCTCTTCAAGTAGTTTGCTTGGATAAGACATAAACATTATTCTGGTTGCTCATATTAACAAACTGTAAAGAAATAAGGAAAAAGCCCATTCACAGAGTGTCTGAGCACTGGAGCAATGGCCTGGGCGGCTGGAGAATCTCTGTCCCTGGAGACTCTCAGATCCTGACTGGATGGGACCCTGAGCAACTCCATCTGTCTTTGAATTTAACACTACTCTGAGTTGGGTGTAGGACATGGGACCTCTTGATGTCTCCATTCAGTCTTTGATTTTTCTATGATTCTGTTATCTTTTTTTCTATATGCAGACAGATAAAAATATAGGATGAAATAAATTGATTCCAGACGGAAAAAATCTTGCTTAGAGAATCAAATCTTAGTTCATGAAGGGGATATTGCATCTCTGACTACGGCAATTCATAGAATCCTGGAATCCCAGAATGGTTTGGATTGGAAGGGACTTCAAAACTCCTCTCATTCCAACCCCCTGCTGTGGGCAGGGACACCTTCCTCTAGACCAGGTTGCTCCACGCCCCATCCAACCTGGCCTTGAACACTCCCAGGGATGGGGAGTTCTCAGTTTTCCTGATGTTTGTTGTTTTTTTTTCAGATAGTTTAATTTTGTCTGTAGTTTAGATAGAGCAGGAGAACTGGGATGTGGTGTGGAGCAAACACATTATTGTTTGCAAAATACAAATCTGATTATGAAATCAGTGGGACCATCACCCTTATCTTCATTCATCTGCACAAATACTGCTCCTGGTTAAAGAATCCCTTTGAGTTACTGATATATTGAGCTTGAGAGTTTCCTAGAACCACTTTAGTCTTTACATAAACAAGGCAGACAGACAGACAACCCTTCCTGAGGAAAAAAATCTCCAATCTTACTGCTCTGTTGGACTGGATACGCAGAAATCTTGGCAAACTACTGAGGGCCTAATCCTTTGGAAAGCCAGACTGTCTTCTCTGTGTGAGGTAGACTGAAATTTTGAAGTATCCTGTACCCAGGTGAATATTTCACTGGGTTTTCTGGACTAAAGAAGTAACTGGAATGCTTGAAATTTCAAGTGAAGGCTTTTCAGGTAGGATTAGTGACTGGCTGACAGCTAAGGTAGGTTTTGTTTAAACTGTCTTCACAACTATGAATTTTATGAGTCTACTACTGGGCAGGGAGCTTGGAATAAAACTCATGCTGCTCTTGCCATGTTTTTTTATTCCCACCTTTTCACTGTTCAGGTTTAGCTCAAAATGTTATTTTGTAGTAGGAGGTGATAATCTGTACATTTGTTAGCGTTCCTGCTAGATCAAAGAATGACTTTAACACTGCCTGCAAATCCTTCCCAAATGCTGCTGCTTACTGTGATCCTTCTTTTTTTTCTTTTTTTTTTCTGTTGTTTGCTCATAGTAAGATCTGAAAGAGGGGAAAATAATAAAAAAAAAACCCTTTGAGTTACTGCTGCTGTTAGATTTTGCAGCTGAAATGCAGCCCTGCAATGATGTGTGTGATGGTTTGGCTGCTGGGGTTTTGTTTTGCTTGGGTTGTTGCTACATCTTCCTCTATAGTCGGTGCTGCCAACAGAAACAGCTCCGAAAGGATCATTCTGGGAGAGCAGGGAATGCCAAGCTAAACCTCCAAAGCACAAGGCACTGCTTTAATCAGTATTAAACAGGACAGGAAGAGGAGAGATTCAACCAAGTGTAACTCTTGTGGTTCAGTTGAGTAACTAATACCCTCTCTGGTCCCTCTCACCACAAGTCTGAGCTGTGCACAAGCTTAGGAAAAGTTTGAAAACTTTCCATTTCCAACAAGTTGTCCAGGGCCATTTTATCCAGAAGCCAGTCTCCTCTCTTCTGTTGCCAAATGTGATAACCCTATTTTAAAAGCAGCCTCCAGAGCTGATACTTTATGGGATTTCCATCTCCTGGAGAGCTCACTGTACATGTGTGACTGGCCTGTGGCAGCTTTCCCCTGATTTCTAGTTGGTATTTTGGAAGTCATTCCCAACTGGTGTGAATTCTTGGCAGGAGATCTGCCTTGCTGTGTTTGTTGCTAACACCTCAAATCATATGATTGATGAGTTTATGGAGCTGCTCTTGCTGTACCTGTTTCTGCTTGTCATTAGTCTCCTATCAAAACATTTTGCACTGGGGAGAGTCTTCATGTCCTGCTTTTTCCAGGCAGAGAGCCAAAGCTTTGAGGAGTGACACTGCAGTGCTATGTAGCCATTTAGTGCAGATTCCAGTTCAAGATCTGCCCAAATAATCATCAAGCCCCCCCGGATGGTTCCAGTGACACTATTTGTTTTAATTACCTCCAGACTTCTGTTTTGTTGTTCCCATGAGCAGCTTAGAATTGCAATGTATCAACTGAATGTGGTTTTTTTTCTCTTTCAAGGAGCCAAATTTATTGTTCTGACTTTCCAAGCCCATCTCCAGAATCAGAGGTGAAAGAATGCCATTTGCAGAAGAATCATTCCTACGAGTGCACATTTCAGCCTATTTTCCTTTTATCTGGATATACCCTGTGGATAGAGTTCAAGCACTTCCTAGGAACACTTGAATCCTCCCCAGCCTGTGTCATTCCAGCAGATGTGGGTAGGTTGAGGTTCATGCACATGCACATCTCTCTTCACTTGTGACTTTGGATTTCAGTCCTCAGATGGTGCGTTAAAGTTTTCCACAGCGTTTAAAATAACTTAAAAAACTTTGGAATTGTCTTGGATTATGTGTTATTTCCATACATTCTGCTTGGCACAGGAGCAGATTGTAACTGCACCTAATACCTGTAAAGTTAAACATCCAGTTTTGCATGTTTATTTTCCCTACACAAAATACAAGTGTTGCATTGAATAAGGCAGCTCATTTTTTAATTAGGTAATTTTTGGTTTTATCTAACTTTTCATGCCTCATATGTCTTCAATTAGTTTCTATTTTGGTAAGTGGAGCACTGTATGTATTATTTACACAGTTATATATTAATTTAAAATCATGGGGACTGTTCATGCTCTTTCATGCTTATGCAGTTTCTTTTGTGACACACACAGCACTTAAATTAGTATAAATCAAGAGGCAGGAGCAGTGTTTGAGTGTTTTCAGAAACTCAAAATGTGCAAATCACACTTTATAATCTCTTCTGGGACTCAGAGCATCCGTTGGGTATTTTTTGGACACAAATGTAACCATCTTTAGCTGTTTGTCCCAGGGCAGGTACCAAATGCCAGCAGCAAAATAACCTGTTGTGCCTTAAATTAAAATGAAACACAAGGAAACGTGCCCATGGATTGTGTGTTTGCAGCACAGTCCTGCTTTCCTTGGAATTGCAGAGGCCACAATGTGCTACCTGCTACCCCCAGGATGAGGAAAAAGTAATCCATCATGATTGGATTTAATGAGAAATGTCAGTGCAGATATTACAGCCATTTTTTTCTCTTCCAATTTTCCAGTGAAGCCGCTTCCCCCTTCCAATATCAGAGCAGAGCTCACCAGGAATGTGGGGCTGCTGAACGTGAGCTGGACAAACCCTGTGTTTGCAAACAGTGATCTGAAATTCCAGATTCGGTATGCAGTGAACAGGGAAGAGATTCCATGGGAGGTACTGTCTTTTTTGGTCTGAATTGGAGCAGGAGTCACTGCAGTGTTGTCATTTAGTGTGTAGCTGGTTTTTGTGGAATGTATGGTATGGAAGAAATCACAGGCCATAAGCATTTGCAGTATCTAGCAAAGGAATATTACTGATTATCCCACTTTCTCATTGGATTAATTTTCAGGGATTTTGACTCCAAGAGCTGCCTAAACAGCCTTTTGCTCTTACTTTACACTTTTTTAACCTTCTGTCACAGCTCTGTGAAGTCTCAAACACCCCAAGCAGCTCAGCTGTGATAGAAGTTGAGCAGCTCTGTGTGGAGTACGTTGTCCAGGTGCGGTGCAGGGAGCTGGATGGATCCGGGTACTGGAGCGACTGGAGCAGATCAGCCCAAACCCTTGTACAGGACATCAGAGGTCTGTGTCCTTTCAGGGGCACTTGGAGATCCGGGCTGGTGACCTCCAGACTGAGGAGTGACACTGTTCTTCCAAACTGTCATTTTGCAGCTCCCTTGCAAGGCCCTGAATTTTGGAGAATCATTACTGAAGATGCAGCAAGGAGGCAGAAGAACGTTACGCTGGTGTGGAAGGTCAGAGCAACCACGTTTTAGTCTTTCATTTTGATCCAAAAAATGGGAAGAAATGCCAAAAAGGGAGTCTGACAAGCACGTGCTTCCCTGTGAGGCAAAATCAGGCAGTCACTGCTTATGAGACTTGGGATCTGCCTCTTGCTTGGCTAATCCTAGTGAGTACTGCGTGTAATACTGGGATGCGGTTGGAGATGGTTTTTCCTTCTTGGCTTTTAAAGGCTGATGCAGGACAGAGGAAGAAGTCCCTCAGTGCCTGCTCGCTCCTGTTTGCCCATGTTCAGTGTGCAGTTGGCTGCTCTGGGTTTTGAACCCTGAAAAATATGTGAAACAGGGAATTACTCTAGGAACCTAAAAGTGTGTCTTTCCTTGTTCTGGGAAGAGAGGGAATAAGTGTCAGCTCTCAGAGAGGCACAGAAGGAATTAAGTCTTTACATGGACTCCAGTGCCTTGGCTAAAAGGACAGGAGCCATGCTACAGAATATATATATTGGGTCATATTTTCTTAAAATTGGCGCTGCCCAAATAACATTTACTTTGGAAATCAGAGCCAGGGGAATGAATTAATGTCCATGTTTGCCACAGCCACTGACGAAGAACCACTCGTTGTGCAGCGTGAGCCGCTACATCATAAAGCACCAGACACCAGGGAACACCTCCTGGGTGGAATATATTGATCATGGCACCACCTGGTCTTTTCCATGGACAGAGCACACTCACACCATCACAGTTTTAGCCATGAATTCCATTGGAGTTTCTTCAGTTAATTTTAATTTAACTCTCTCACAGCAAATGAGCACAGGTAAGAACAACCATTGAGCAACCATTTTGGGAATCACAAGCAATCCTCGTGATGCTCTTTCTTTGTAATAAAATTCCCTCTGTTAGAATAAGAAATGTTTTCTGGTGATACATTCAGCACCGAGAGAGCTATTTGAAAACTGAAATTTCCATTGTATGAAAATCCTAATGATCTTTGGGTTGGGAAAAGAGTTGTCTGTCACTGGGCTGACTTCCCTCCTAACAGAATATAAAGTAATTAATCAAGAAAAATGAAATCCTACTGTAGAGCTAATCTTTCATCTATTTTTCGTGGGAACACCCAACATTCCTGCTGGGGAATGTTTTGTTGTTTCCAAAACGAAATGTGGTTGTATTTCTGGCTGCTCACCTGATGGGCTGCCAGGGTGCAGAATTCTCGGAGGTTTGGCTTGACTTCCTGAGCAGCAATTCATGGATTTGACTGCACTCTGCTGTGTTTATTCCTGACAGTTCAATATTTGCTGATAATTTTTTGGTTAGGGATAAATAAGGAGTTGCACATGAGAATCGGGATATTCGATGTCTGTAAGAAACTTGATCTGTTTAGTGTTTGGGACTGGTTGGTGTAAACTGAGCTTAAGAGAGAAAGATCTCTGCTGATGTGAACTGAAGATCAGGCTTCAATAGGTAGGAGATAATTAGACAAGTGTAAAATGCTGAAATTTAGCAGTCCTGTGTAGTTTATGGGATGTTGATGGGGGCTGTTCCCCCTGTTCCCTCAGTGGATGCTGTGCGGTCGCTGAGCGCTTACCCCGTGAACAGCACCTGTGTCATTGTGGTCTGGACTCTCTCACCCCAAATCTATGTGATAACATCCTTTGTTATTGAGTGGAAGAACCTGAACAAAGAAGAGGAGATGAAATGGGTGCGAATTCCTCCAAACATGAGTAAATATTACATTTATGGTGAGTGTGCACTTGAAAACAGATCACATAATATGTCATTTTGCTGAGCTTTTGCAGTCCTATTTTTATTTCTAATGTCTTTCATGGTAAGGATCAATAGACTAGTTCTTGATGATCATTACAGGGTTGACTGTTTTAATAATCAGGTTAACAGGCTCAGGAGTGTGTTCATTTTGTGGCAATACAGTAAAATTAGTTCTGGAATATTGAGTACAGCAACTGATTAATTTAGGATGTGCTTTTCATTTGCATTTTGGCTTTAACCTTAGAAGTTTTTACAGTAGTACCATGAAGGTGTTAATTCCGGGACTGAATAATGCTGGATTATCCAGGATGGATTAATAATTTTAATCTTGTGATATTAAAGGAGGGATCTATAAAGGATGATTTCCCTTATTGCCTTCTCTGTGTTGATCTGAACTCTGATCTGTGATCAGAGCCTCTGTGGAGGGAATTGTCTAAAAGTTGGATAATATTTTGGATTCAAATGTCTGATTTCCTCTTTCCAGATTACTTTATTCTGATTGAGAAGTACCAGTTCAACCTGTACCCTGTGTTTGCTGGAGGAGTTGGCAGAGCCAGAGCAACAGATCAGTTTAGCAAAGGTGACTGACAGGATCTTTCTCAGTGTCTTTTATGAAATAGGAACTTGTAAAAATGACCTTTAAATGCAAAAGTCTCTGTCTTACCAGAAAAAAATGTCAGTAATGAAGCAATTGTAGTGTAACTACAAACAGACTTCGCAGCGTTAATTTGAAAACTCTGGGGGATGAGTTCAGTGAGAGACTAAATTCCTATTTAAAATAATTCTTTCCATTTTGTCTATTTATTCTCAAGGGAAAGGTTTGTTGATTTGCAATGACACTGTTTATCCAGGCTTTTTTCCATTTAAGCAGTTGTTCCTACTGTGTGTTATTTCCCTATTGCAAAATATTTGTTCACAGACAAATTATTTTTCTGCATTAATATCTGAACTCCTTTATTTCCAGGTGGATTTGAAAATGAGAATAGTGGCAGCCTCTCCGTGGTTCTGCCAATAGTTATTTCAACCTCAGTTTTGCTGCTGGGAGTGTTGCTGGTTTCACACCGAAGGTACGTTTTTTGTTGTCATCCAGGTGGTGCAGCTTCACTGGTCCCAGTCTGCTGAACTGGTTTCACAGAATCCCAGACTGGTTTGGGTTGGGAGGGACCTTAAAGCTCATCTTCATCCACCCCTGCCATGGGCAGGGACACCACCCACTAGACCAGGTTGCTCCAAGCCCCGTCCAACTTGGCCTTGAACACTCCGTGGGATGGGGCAGCCACAACTTCTCTGGGCAACCTGTGCCAGGGCCTCCCCACCCTCACAGCCAAGAATTCCTTCCCCGCTATCCCATCCAACCCTGCCCTCTGGCAGTGGGAAGCCATTCCCCTTGTCCTGTCCCTCCAGGCCCTTGTCCAAAGTCCCTCTCCAGCTCTCTTGGAGCCCCTTCAGGCATTGGTGGGTTGGGGTCATCCAGCATAGACTGTCTGTACCTTTGATAATTTGCAAAACTGCCACCTGGTATGTCACTTCTTTATTTCTTTATATTTTGCATTACATTTCAGCCATCTGTAATATCTAAAATGAATGCTTCATGGTCATAGTGCTCTGGATAAATAAAATTGCAGAGATTCCTTTTCTGTACAGTACAGCCCCTATGACAACAGTACCCACTCCAGCCTTTACCTGACATTTCAGAATGAAGAAGCTGCTTTGGGAGGATGTTCCAAACCCCAAGAACTGCTCATGGGCACAAGGAGTTAATTTTCAGCAGGTGTGTATTTCCCCGGTGATGCTGCTTCCCCCAGCCCAGGGGTTCTGGCTGCTGTAAGTTCAGGACTGGGCTCTACCTGTGGGTTAGGCTAGACCCTGCCTAACTTCTGAAGGAAGAACTCGCAGCCTCTGGAGCCAGCCATACAGAGAGCTAAGAGCTGGAAAAGTGCCAAGACCGGGCCCCAAGACCTCTTCTGAACGTTTAAATTTTAGAGCAATTAGTGAATCAGTTGTAGAATCCCGTGGGTGTAGGGTTTATGCGCCTTAGTTTGCACCAGCAAACAAAGTTTCTCCTGGTCCCAGAGTATCATCACTGAGACAATAATCCAAATTTAGGTCTGGTAATTCCAAAAGAGCATCTAAGGGCCATGCTTGATGTTCCCTGTGGGTTTGGGTCTAGTTCTACCTGGTCAGCAAAGTCTGGGAGCTGGTGACCTGAGACTGACTTTTCTCCTGAGTTTTATGGAGCTCCTTTGCCTGTTGTTTAATGCAGTTCGTGCCTAGCTCACACCATACATGCATCTCCTGTGGAAATCCAGCTGTGTCCTGGCTGATACTCCAGAGGATTCCATTTCCCAGGACACTGGATTATGCATTGTATTTGATAAATGTCTGACAGGCTTTAATGAGTGATGTGTCAGAGCTGACAGATGGTGGCCTTTGCCACACAACACCCCTGGTCCTTGGATGTGGTGGGTTTAATCCCTGTGGGCAACTCTATCTGTGTTTGCTGTGGTGCCCAGAGAGCAGATCCCAGGGGCTGGGATGAGGGAAGGGGTATAAACATCTGTGTTCAGGATAAACCACCTGCCTTAGGCGAGCAGGTGTATGAGGGGGACACAAGGTGTTTTGGTTGCTCAAAAGCTTCCTGTTAATTTCAGTGATGGACTTGTGTGGGACAAGTACTGAAGTCACTAGAGATCAGTCCTGTCACATGAGAGCTGAGGCAACACCGATAGCGACTTTGGAGGGAGTAGAAGGCCAGGACACATGAATTGTACACTCTTTGCTATAATTGCACACTCCTCTGAGTATTTTGACATGTGCCTCATTGTTTTGGCAGCTTCCCTGCTGTAAAACATGGTTTGTTGATATACATAAAACCTGGGTTTAGTCTGTTTTACCCTGAATTCATTAGGAAATATTTGTTTTTCAAGTGAGTTTTCCTTTGTAGCTCTCGGAGTGCTGGTGTTGCTGTCAGTTCATCCTGCTGTGTACTTTACACACACCTGTATTATGTAGTAGTAAACCCTATACTTTTCCCAAGTAAAGGTGTTTCTCTTCACCCAAAACATAGAGCTGCTGCTTAGATGGAGATGTTCCAAAAATACTACAGACAGGCTGAATTTGACCCTGAATAATACAATCCTAGCAGGGAAAGTTACTTCAACTGCCATATAAGTTATTAAATCTTACATTGTAGAGGATTTTCAACTATATACTCTTGAAAAACAATGTGGGAACTTGATGTGGCAAAACTCCAAGGTCCTGAGAGTGCCCTGGGAATGCACTCGGGTGTTTGGTTCTGTGATCCATAAAATTGGTACCTTGATACTGCAATAAAGCTTTTAAGCAGGAGATGAGCATTAAAATATCTCTTTTCTTCCAGCCTGAAAGTTTTGAGCATGTTTTTACCAAGCACCCTGAAACCATGTCATTTGAGCCTCTCCTGGATGCAGAGATAGTGCTGGAAGACATCAGTGTCACCAAAGCCTTGGAAAAAGAAGACACACAAGATTTTTTAGGAATTGCTTCCACATTTCCAAACCCCCAAGACTCTGAACGTGACTCTGCTTGCTCGAGCGGCCACTTCAACAGCAGCAGCTCCTCCCAGAGCTCCCAGGAGGAGCAGGGCAGTGGAGGAATTGACCTCAAATATGTGACTGTTATCGGCAACTCCCGATCCGATGGGCTTTGTGAGCGGAAAATGAATCCAAGGAGTTGTTTTGATCGGTGCTTCTTAGCAGAAGATTCCACAGTTTCAGGTGCCTTCTCCAGTAGCACTTGGGAGGTGGGAAGTGGGGTGTTTCTGGTGTTTTCTGGCTCACCTGGCAGGCAGCTCAGCAAGACCCTCTCCCTTATCTCTTCAGAGGGATTTTCAGAGCCTTCCGACCATGACGATGCTTTCATGGACAGTCCTGAGCGGAGCCTGTGTTACCTTGGGATAACACCGCTGGAAAAAAGAGAAAATGATATTTTCCTAACAGAAAGTTCTGGGGTGCTGTGTCAGTTCCATACAAGGGATCTGCTCACAGACACGGGGGTTCTCCAGCACGCGCCGACGGATGTCCATGGGCTTATCCAAAGTAGCCTCAAGCCCAAAGCCGTGGTGCCGTACGTGCCACAGTTTGGGATGGCTGCTGCCAAGGAAAAGGAGGCCACTGAGAAAAACTCTGCTGTCGTCACACCATAATTTGAGACTCCTAGTGGTTTTTAGGTGTTGATGCATTCCCCTGTTTTTCCCTCTCCTGACTTCCTCCAGGAGCCCTCCTCTCTTGGAGCTGGGTTTTGTGTTTAAGTGCCAGGATTTTAGTAGGAAAAAATTCCATTCCTTGACCTAATTTTCAAATGTGAGGCCTTCCTTTAGAGATCTGATTGTCCACGTTACCTCAGGTCCCAGGTTACCTATTGGTGGTGCCTGTTAGAGGTGTTATGTGTGAGAACTCCACTGAAGAATTGGACTTGAAATCAGATTGGATGCCATAGACGTTGAGGTAAGAGGCTTTGGATGATTCCCAGACACTCCTCAAGGGCTTGGAAGGATTCAACACCATCACCAAATGAACCCAGTGCCTTTCTTGTGCAGTCACTGACTGTCCCTTTGTCCTGGTGTGGGTTCCATCCAGTTCTGTGGCCTTGGGCTTCTCTCCATTTCTTGTTGTCCAACAGTTTTCCCCCAGGGAGAGCACGTGTGTTGGCAGCACAGACCCCCACACACATCTTCTCTCTGTTTAGGACTGAAGTGTCTCCTCAAACTGCATTCAAAGACCTTGTTCTGGTTTTGGGGTTCACCTGGGGACCCCGAGGATGAGGGAGCAAGGAGTGACCTAATATGTGGACTGAAATATTTATACGGGACGTGGTTTTGGGGGGGGAAGCTTGAATGTGTCATTTCACTGGGAATGACTTGTGACACCGAGTGCTACAGGCCCAGTTGAGCTGGATGTGGTTGGAAGGAAGGGGTCAAGCAGTGAAAGGCTCCGGGAAGCCTCAAGAAGAGAAAGAGAATAAAAACTCTTGAGTTGCCATTAATTGTGGGTGTTACCTGGATAAACTGATGTTTGGAAGTTAAACATCTACGCTTTTGTTGTTGAACATAAGATTCCAGTACAAATGGTACTACTGTAAAACTGGCATCTCTCCCAACCACTTTCCTAAGATTCTGCAGTAGAAAAGACGGGAATTTGATCCAAGGACCCTGTATTTTTGATCTTGTGTGAGCTAACCTGTCTGTATGGACTTGGAGAAATCAGTTTGCCTCCACAGCCCTGCTTCACTCAGCCAGAAATCCAGGTGGGAGAAAAATCAGGTCTTGGAGAAGTCAGTTTGCCTCCACAGCCCTACTCCACTCAGTGGGAAAGCTCCAGGTGGGAGGAAAATCAGGTCTTGCTGTGTTTTCTGGGATAAACAGGTAAAAAACGTATTGGCAAGCCAAATCTATTTTTTTTTACTTCATAGTTGGTAAATATTTTTGTACGTGTACCTTCCAGAGAACTATTTTGAGGAGCTAAGAAGGATGAATTTATTGTGTATTCCGAAGCTAAATCTCTGTAAAACTCAACAGAGGCAAAACCAAAAGGGCAAAACCCAGCGACAATAGTAAAAAACCAAAGCGAGGGTGAATTTAAGCCCAGCTTAACACAAAACCCGACTGCTGTTCTTTTGGACAAGCTGTTGACCTGGCTCTTGTGGGCTGCTTCATTTCTCATGTTGGCTGTGATACAGATCTGATGTTCTGGTTTCAAAAATACTGTGTGTGGTGAGGGATTAAAAGATGTTTTGTTTTGGGGACCTCAGAACTCGCTGTCACTGTGATTGGAGGCTGTGGGACAAACCTGCAGGTTCCTGCAGCATTCCAGGGGTAAAGCTGTGATGAGCACCCATGGGAATGCTGACTTAGGATTTATCTGAGAGAAGGAATTCGCTCCTGCTGGCATGGGAACTTGATACGGCACAACTCCAAGGTCCTGGGAATAGGCTTGGCTGTTGGGTTCTGCCTCTCCAGGTGGTTTGTCCATCAGATCCAACGCCCCCGGGAGTGTGAAGATGTGGGAGATGAGTGTCCAGAAAAATAATTTAGTTGTGTTTGAAGATCATCTTTCTCAAGACATGAAAAGCTCACGTTGATTTTAGCACACACAGTCCTTACCCAGTAACTCTGTAAGGACAGGAGTAGCATTAACCATGGGAAGGATCAGCTGGGGGATCCACAGAAGGCTTTCCTGGGAACGTGGGAAAATGCAGCAGGTAATCTTCTGTCCCTGTCATGCGGGACTGTGCCTGCAGCTGTGCTCAGGAATTGCTGTGTTAGGAGCACAGGGTCTTCCTGGATGGATGGTGTTATCAGCACTTTTGGGAGTCCAGGCTGTCCTCCCACTGCCATCCATCCCATGGTTTTTCCAAACGGCCAGATCAAGTGTTGCTCCTTAGGAAAACAAATTCATCTGCTCTACAAAAATCCTGCTGTGGATGTAGAAAATACAGCAAGTATGAGCTGGTCTCTTCTGCTTCAGCAAAAAGAGATTTTCAGTGTAATTAGTGTAGAACCAAGCTAAGGAATCCCTTCCTGGGCTTCCTGGTCGTGCATGTGAACCCAGGTCCTGACCCACAGCTGAGGCCACAGCTATTCCAGTTTATCCAATAAATAATTCCTGAAACTGCTTCTCAGTCTGGCGTTTTCATCCGGATCAAACGGACATTCGATCCCTCCCTTCACCTCTCTCTGCTCTCACATAAAGCCAAAATCTGCATATTCTGAACCCACCATCTGCTGCGTCTGCCTTGCCCTGGCTCCGGTTACGGCTTCAGCTCCGGCCGCTCCTGCAGACAGCAGCTGCCTTTGGGAGAGGAAATTAGGAGCTGGGGCAAGTTATCCTGTTATTTTCCACCTCAACCTCAGGTCAGTTTATTTGTGTAACACAGCTGAGTCCTTCCCGTGCTGTGGTGGATCACAGGGGTTTATTCTGTGTTTCCAGCCAGCTCCTTCTGCCACAGTGCAGCCACTACACATGTTTGAGGCAGGAGCAAAATATTGTGGGAGAGGCAGAGATGGGAAGGTGCAGTGCCTGGGCAAAGGTGGTTTCGGAAGGTAAGGTGATTTTTGTTGTAATCAGAGTAGAAGCTCCTACTCATTTCAAAACAGCTGTCCATGGGGCCCAAGGGACAAAGGAAGGAGCTGGAAGGAGCTTTGCACCAGGAGCTGTCCTTGAAACTGGAGTGGAACAGAGCCGGGAGTCAGTGCTTGCTGCCTCTCTTGGCAGGAGACCTGGGAAGTCCCTGCCAAGAAACAGGGAGAAAGTAGGGAACAGGGTCATGCTGGGATCTGCATCGGAGGAGCAGGGTTGCTGGGGACAAAGTGGCTTGGGCTGGACCTGAGGAGCCCAGAGCTGCTGTGTGATACACATTTTTCTCAGCTGGCTCTGGAAGTGTGAGATCCTGTTGTCCTGCAGTGCCTCATACTGTGCAACTGGGCACAGGGAGAGCTCAGAGGATCAAGGGCAGGTGTCCCTGCTTTTGCTTGGCTGGATGATCTCAAGGGTCTTTTCCAACTGAAATGACTCTGGGATTCTCTGATCTGGCTCATTTGTTGCACACACACCTGGTCCTGCTGTGTCCATGTGTGCAGGTGCAGCAGTAACTGATGGAAGAGCAGATTTCCTGCCCAAATCCTCCTCCATTGGTGCTGCTGGCACAGCACGAACCGCACAGAGTCAGCTCCGGGCTTGGCATTTCCCACCTGGATTTGAGCGGGATACTCCTGTGCTGAGGCACTGCAAGGTGTCCCTGTTACTTGGAGCGAGCTGAGGCATTGCTGTGAGCAGCTCCTGCTCCCCACAGTCGCAGTTCAGGATGATTTGGGACTGAAATGGCAACACGAAGCCTTTGAGTGCCCTGAAAAGCCACCAAGTCCCATGGGATGGGTTGTCCCCACCTCCCCTTCCCTGCTCATGGGTAAGGATCCCCCCGTCCCCACCCTTTAATCTTCCCTGCAGGCACTTCAGAGCCCAGGGGACAGGCCAGGCATGGCCTGCCTGGGTGCCACCTCTGCCGTGGGAAGTGTGAAGGATCAATGGATGACTTATTTTGGGACACCTGAGAAAAATTCCTGTGATGCAAGTGGGCTTTGTAGCTGGACACTGGATGGGGAGAGAGACCAATGGAGGTGAGCAGTGAACACATGGAAAGTTGGGTTTTTTTCCAAGGAATACACAAGTGGGTTGGTGTGGGCTAGTGGTTTTTTTTTTTTGGTCTTTAAATAAATACAGAAGTAAGGAAATTACCCCTTTAGGAATTTGTTTTACAGCCACCATGACATCTCTATGGGCAAGGCCTTAAATCTTCACCTGCCTCCCACCTCTGCATCACCCACTGCTGGGCTCACCCTGACCAACTCCTGTGGAACCTGCTTGGAACTGGGAAGCTGATGGATAGCTGGGGATGGGGAGGCAGGAACAGGACACTCCTTTTGTGTGTCCTTCTATAAAGAAACCCTGATCAAACCCAAAAATCAGTGTGCTGGGGGAGGAGTATTAATTTTGGAGACTGCTAAGGTTGTCTATAATAAATACTTCAGTATGATGGACTTCTGGAGGGAGTTTCTATAGTTATTTGAATACATATATGCAAGTATTATAATAAATAGTATTATTTAAGTAATAATGCACTACACAAAACAGTTGCTTTTATTGTCCCACTTTATTATAGTTTGACTGCAGGGAACCACCACTATCACTAACAAGTTATCCCTGCATCTCTCTGGGACAAAGGAACTCATGTGCAGTTGTTCTCCATTAACTCTCAGTGTGCCCTCTCAGTCAGGGTTTTATAAGAATAACACAAAACTACTTTCATGTCAGGGAGTTGGAAGTAGATGACCTTTAAGGTCCCTTCCAACCCAGGATTCCATAATTTTAAAGCACAGAAGCGAGTGGTACATCCTTCAAGTCATTACCCAGACTGTGATTTTGCTGTGGATGTTCCACATTATGTGTTCTCTGTTGCAGAAGAGATAATTAAAATGCAGGTTTCTGGTGGGAATTTCTGCAAGAGGAAGGATCCCATTCTTCCAGTCCTCTTTTTGGTGGGAAAGCAATAGGAATTACTTTTATCAAGGTTTGAATTAAGTCCACAGGCCGTGGCACGCATCCAGATTTTTCCAACATGCCGCAATCAAACTCTGGGATTTCAGTGCTGACCCAGTGCCCAGATGCTGCAGTTGACAAGGACGTGGTGGCAGCGCTGTGTCTCTCACAGCAGAGCTCTGCAGTGCTGGCACCCAGCCCCAGCAACACCAAAAGGACCCAAAAAATAACTGCCTTTCAAGAAGAGCCAAACTGGAAAGACACAGAATCCTTGTGGATGGAAAACCGGGAGGTTTTGGCAGGTGCCATTCTGTTCACTAATGATCCCAAACAAAAGAAAAGGGAATTGTCTGTGTGAGACTCTAATTAATTACTACCCATCAGGAGCTGCTTATGCAAGAGCTGTCATCAGCAAAGCAGGGCCAGGCACTGAGAGACTCTCCCTAGGAGAGCTGAAAATCAGTCTTGATGGCTTCTAAAATAATGTAGCGTCCTGCTGGGAGGGAATGAATGGAAAAACAAATGATGAAGAGAGATGGAGGAAAGGAGATCCTGGGGGGGCTTTGAATGCGGATGGAAAGCCGTGGCCAGCGAGGTCTCTGGGCTGTGTGGGGCCTGTGTGTGATAAAGGTCATGACAGTGCCCACCTCTGCAGTTCAGATCTAATTAGAGGGTCTTGTCTGGCCTTTCTCACCTCCAGTGATGTGCAGCCCCCCTCTTTCCATAGTCCTGGATGGGCCCATTCTGGATGCAAATGAAGCTCATTTGCTATCACTGAAAATTACTTCAAAAGCATCCATTTGTGCCTTCAAAGCCGAGAGGAGCATTAAGGACAGGTAAAAAGCACAGAACTGCCTTGTGCTACTTCTACAAAGCTGTTTCTCAGCAGAGGAACTCATTTCCATATGGCACCAGCTGTGTCACTTGGCAAAGGAGAAGGAGCGACCTGGGCTAGTGGGAAGTGTCCCTGCCCAGGGAACGGGGGTGGAACTGATGAGCTTTAAGGTCCTTTCCAAACCAAACCAGTCTGGGATTCTATAATTCAATGAATGGACGAGGTTGGAAAACCAAGGACCAGAGTCCCTGTTCTCCCAAATCCAAGCTGGCAAGGCACATACACAGGTGGGCAGGAGACCCGGTGCAGGCTGGAAGGAAGCACTCAGAGACTTTTAAGCTCCAACTGATGATTAAAGAGCTGGGCTGGAAGAGCCTGGCACTGAAAGGATTATTTAGTCTTGTGGCAGCCTGATGTCAAAAGAGACCTGCTGCTGTTTGCATGAACAGCTTGTCATCCCTCTGCTCCAGCTGGGTGGGCATGAAAACACCAGCTGAGGGGCTGCTGCCTCGGTGGGGACCAACCTATTCCTCAGCACTGGGACCAGGAGAGACCTGGGAGGGGCTCAGCCCTGATCCCTGTTTCTGCACCAGGTACCTTCCTACATACCCTGGAAATTCTCTCTGGCCTGGAGCAGGGGCAGAGATGGCTGCAGAGAGGTTTCTTCCAACAGCTCTTCCTGCTGGGTTTGTTTTTGTGCCTTCCTTGGGTTTCTTTGTTGGGTTTCTTTTTGTTTTCAATCCACAGGATTTTGTAATGCGCTCTAAAAGAACAGACAATTTTTTATTTGCTGCTTGTCTTGTAACGGGGCTGGTGAAGGGTCTGGAGCACCAGGAGCAGCTGAGAGAGCTGGGGGGGGCTCAGCCTGGAGAAAAGGAGGCTCAGGGGGGACCTTCTCACTCTCTGCAACTCCCTGACAGGAGGGTGGAGCCAGGTGAGGGTCGGGCTCTGCTCCCAGGGAACAAGGGGAAACTGCCTCAAGTCACATCAGGGGAGGTTTAGGTTGGATATTGGGAAAATTCCCTCCCGTAAAGTCCAACTTTGGCACAGCTGCCCAGGGAAGGGGTGGAGTCCCCATCCCTGCAGGGATTTAAAAACTGTGTGGATGTGGCTCTTGGGGATGTGGTTTAATGGTGGCCTTGACAGTGCTTGGGAACAGTTGGACTCAATGGTCTCAGAGGGCTTTTCCAAGCTTAATGATTCTATGATCTGTAATGTTGTAACTGTGGGTCCTTTATTCTCTTTTCCTCATCAGTTGGATAGACACTGAATTAGGAGGGGGTGGAACACGAGGAGCGTTAAGATCCCTGACAGCCCGAACCATTCCAGGATTCTATTCCATGAAGAATTCGAGCTTTAATGTCATGACTCAATTCCTTGTATCTGTGTATTACTTGAGATCAGATCACTTTATTAGATGAAAATTCAGCTGATTCCTTCATAAAATAGCAGAACCTTTGCTGTTATGCAAGACAAGAACTGGAAAATATTGTTAGTGCTGTTTTTTCACAGAATTCATCAACATCTAGACACAGACCCTCCTACGGTTTTATAAACTGGGCTGGGTACAACACTCGAGTTCCAGGCTGGCAGCCAGAGAGCCCTCACTGCCAGCAGGAGAATATTCACCAGCAGCTCCCTCTGCAAGTGTCAGCTGGGACCCCCAGCACCACCTTAATCCTCTCAGGGATTGGGATCCTCCCAAAGAGCTCAGGGGAATGAATCAGCTCCATGTCTGCCAGTCTTGTGGCTGAGGAGGAGGAAGAGGAGTGAAGTGCTTGTACTGATCCAAGGCTGTGGGGAAGCTGCAAATTGACATAAGCTTTTTCCTTCCTCAGTTCTTTGCCTGGAAAAACCCACTTATCTTTCCTAATAAAATCAACACCTGAACCCTTCTGGGCACCTTTTGGGCCTGCCATGAAAGCTGTGGGACCCCGAGCTGAATCACTGGAACATCCACCAGATTGATTTTGTGCCAGAGCAGGGCACAAAACAATCCACCTTCCTGGTGGCATTTTTTCTGCTCTGTTGCATGTATTTTCCAAGACATCCAGCACTTCCCAGCTATGACTGTGATGATGCCCATGGCTAAGGATTCTCCTAAAATGCCCTTCCTCCCTCTTAGAACCCAGGCTGTAGAGAAAATTGGGAATCTGAGATCTCAGGAAGTGCTGTAATTCTGCACATTGTCTTTAACCAAAATATTCTGGTTTCCAAACTTATTTCAGAAGGACAAGTCATCCATATAGTTATCCTTATTGGCTTAGGACTATGATAAAACCTTTCATGCCACCACTGCTTCCCATCTCCAGCCATCCTGACAGCTGCAAGCTGCACCTCCATGCTGGTTTAGTAATGAGGAATTCCAGTGGTTGCGCTCTGTCCTTGGCATTACTTTAGGGCTGCAGGGGAGTGGCTGTATTAAAAAACTGCACAGCATTTTAGAAGATGTTTTAATTAATAAATTGAGCTTCAGTGGTTTTTTAAGCTGTCCCTTTTCCCAGGGAAAGCTGGTTTGGTCTTTGTTAGGGAAGCCAGTCTGAAGGCTGCCTGGATTGCTGTATTTATCCACTTACATGCACGATTTGGGAATCCACAGCAACCTCCTCAGCCTGAGGAGAGGTGAGAGTGAACAGCCTTATTAGCAGCCTCACAAACGAACTTTTGAAGGGGTAGGAAGCGCATCCTTCCCAGCACAGCTGGCTGCTCTGTGCTTTTCTCCCCAGTAAGTCCCTAATAATGCTCCAGGAAGCTAAGGAGGGCCAGAGTGCCTGCCCTGCACCTCATCCCTCCTTGCTCAGCTCTTCTCTCCCTCTTGAAAGCAAAAGCAACAATTCTTCTGGAATGAAATGTGGAGGTTAAATCTCCTTGCCTGATCACAGCATCTGTTATTAACTTAATTAAATTATTTTAATTCATTTCTCCTCTATTTGATATATATGAGCTTCTTCAGCCACTTCAGCTGCAGTGGAAGGACAGAGAGGGGAGCACAAACATTCCTTAATTCTGCCCAATGAATTAATTAATTGATCTTCTGCAGTATCCAAGGTTTCCTTTCCTGTTTCCATACTGTCCTATTAATCCCTTAACACTCTGCAGCCTCCCAGCAGTTTTCACCTGAATGCCCTTTTCTGGTACCAAAACTTTAATGGAAGAGGAGAGAAGATGACAAAGCCATTTGGGTTTTCTGAACTGAGGACACAGAGGGAAGTTGTGTGTGTGTGCGTGTGTGGGTTACTTGTTGTCTTTGCTTGGTGTTGGCAGCAGCAAGAAATCTCCTGATCCTCTCTGAAAAGAGGGATTTTGGAGGAGGGAGACACCAAACAAAGAGAAAACCCAGAAAATCGTGTAAAATATCACAAAATGGTGTCAGTGAAGGTTCTGGGGCTGCATTGCCTGCTAGGGGGATGGTGGAGGGCACAGGAACCACAGGAACCAGGACCTCCTTCTGCTTAAAATCAGCCATTCTCATTCCAAACACATTTGCTTTTTCTCCCTTTCTATTTTAATGCGAAATGTATCTTTTTACTGTTTTGACAGGGCCTCACTGAAGCCATTTATTCTATTCTGTACAAGCTCTCCTACCACATTTATCTCCAAAGGATCTCAGTGCATTAAGCAAAACGACAGACATCTGCCAGGTTATTTTTTTTCTCTCAGTCTCCTCAGGAAAAAAATAAAATGAATGCCATAGTGTCCTATTTTAGTATGTTGGACTTTTCCCCCATCCTCTTTTACATATGCATTTCTTTATTTTTTTATAATAGAGAAAGCAAAGCCCAAGGAATGTACGCTTCCCACGGAACAATAATTAGTGACACAGTTATTACTAATATTTACTTCTTGGCTCACGCCACATCCTCAGGTTTGATCCAGAGGCAGTTCTACTTTCTGGACACAAAGCTGTACTATCCCTCCACTGAGGAGCAGGAAGGAAGGTATCACCAATACTCTTCATCCTACTGGGCAGCTTTTTGGGTTGCAACACAGAGGATTGAGAACCCTGCACCATAACGGGGCAGAAATGGTAACGATGGAAAAGGTAACTTGGGAATGATGAAAAGCATCACGTGGGTTGGTAAGTGAGAGCTCCATGTCAACAATGTATCCAAAAATACTCCTGAGTTACTGCCTGAATTGATCCCTCGGGCATCACCTCTATGGTTTGGGCTGAGAGGGATCTTGAGGCTCATCTAAACCATGATCTTAAAGATCATTGCCTGACTATTGTGTGTTTGGGAGCTCAGTAGATGTCTGTGGGGAATGACAAAGGCACTGACTGCACAGCATTGGTCAGTGCAAGTCACCAAGAAGTGACCTTTTCCCAAGGCTGGCAGGATCTCAGGCAGATTTATGGGCCTTAAGTCCTTTAGGATGTTTAGAGCTTTTTGATAATCAAAATTTTGTGCTCCTGTGCATTTGGTAATTGTGGCACAGCAGTGTCAGAACTGTGAGTGCTGCAGCTTTCAGTGTTCAGTTCTAGTGTGGATTATGAGTGCTCAGGGCCTCTGGAATGTCTTAATGCCGGGGATGACTTCTTGGAGTTGACTTGGCAGATCAGTGGAGGGAGATAAGACGAACACGAGCCTGTGATACAATCACAGCAGGAGCTCTGAGGAGTTTCTTAATTTCATCCTCATGGTATCAGCCCTCGCTACCAAGTTTCCAAGAGGATGTCAGGCAGCCAGAGAAGGCTGGGAAGGGAGGAGGAACACTTGGGGCTGCTGCTGCCTGCAGGCAGCAGGAACAAACAGGTCCTCCCCACCAAGGCGAAGCTCTGCTGTCTGTTCTCAGGCTTTGGAATTTCATCCATGACCATAAATCGTTGCCTGAACCAGGATTATTGATGTCTCTTGTTGCCAGGGAGTTAAAATCTGGGTTGTGCTGCCTGGAGGCTGTGCAGGACCAAAAGCAAGATTCTCCTTTTCCTGGCTTTGTAGTCTAGAAGAGTTTCTTTTAACTATTTGAAAATTCTGTGCCATAACTTGTATTGTTTGGTACTTACAGCTAAGAGGCAACTCTCCTAAATATTCCATACCCAACACCGAGGACCTGCCTGAATCTAAACCCCCAAAAATAAACCTGGTATCTAGGGAATGATTGCTGAACTGACTTCTCCGTGGATTTTCACAAAGTTTGACACTGTTGCACATCAGACGCTCAACCACATTTCTCACACCTGACTCTCTGTCCCAGGCAGCCAATAGAGAGGGGAAAAATATCACCTCTGCTCCTGCAAGTCACTGAAATGCTACAAATGGAGGGAAATGTTGGGAGTAATATTCCATTGGCAAAGGAAAGGATGAGGTGATTAAGTTATAACAGTGCAAAACATTCAGGAGAAATACTTTTCATGGCTTTAAAGATTCCGGCACTTCAGCATCATGTGCTCATGGAGGTTGCCCTTCTTCCATACCCTTGTTTGTAATATGAAGTAATAAAGGAAATTCAGTAAATACCTGAAATCATAATTTGAATTAGAATTGTTGGCAGTCTTACACATTTTTTTACACATGTACAGACATAAATTTGCCTTTGGGAGGGGGATTTAAAACTTGATTAATAATTAGTTTTATATTTTGTGTATGCAAAAAGAAACTCCTGTATATTACAGAGATCTATCAAGCAGTTTTTAACTCTTAGTTTTGATCTGGACAGCTGGACAGACAATCTTTTCTCCTCTTTATGATTATGTTGTACAAAACTTTCATTCAATATTGTCCTTTTACTGAATAAAGACTGGTTTATCAGGATCTGGTATGGTCTGGACTGTGGGTCTGTGGGATACAAGGCCATGGGATGGTACTTGAGCAGGAATTACAACACAGCAGCCCTTCTGTTCAGTTTTCAGAGCCTGCAGTCATTAATCCCTGGAAAAAATCAAGGGGGGCTGTGTGTCATCCGTAAATAACCAGTTTAACTCTTAATTTGAAAGGTTTTATAATGAATGGATTTTATTTTTCTGCTCTGGACTCTGAGGTTTTGGGAGCTGGGGTGGGTTCCTTAAGCCTTTTAAATGCTGCTCCTCAGCCACGAAGACTGGAAACTTCCTCCTTTAACATGGGAACCAAGTTCTTCACATTATTACTCTAGAAACTTGCCCTTTGATGAAGACATCAAACACCCAAAGATCTCGCATGACAGTGAGGATCAAACAGAAGTTCCTGCCATAAGGAAACCATACAAAATGAGTTCTCCTTATCTCCCACATCAGGGGTGTCTGGGGATGGTGTGACCATCACATACAGACATGACACGCTCTGCCATTGCATCTTTAAGGCAGAAGCAGCTCTTGTTTGCCAGCCTGGCCCAGCTGCGCCATCATGAGTGTCCTGTGGTTTGTACCTTGCAGGGGGCTGGTGGTCGCTCTGTGTGTGGGGTGTCCTCTGTCCGTCCCATTGAGCATTCCCTAGGAAAGCCCTCAGAGCTGCTCCCTCCACTGCTGTGCCCCTACGGATGCAAATATATTGATAAATTTGTCGTTTATTCCCGAGGGATTCCATAGCACCACAGACTGATTTAGTTTGGAAGGGACCTTAATGTGCACCTCATTCCCCCCGCCCCGCCACCCACTAGACCAGGTTGCTCCAAGCGCCAACCAGCCCGGAATTGTGCTGCATTTGCTGCAGCCCGTGTGTCAGAGCTCACCTTGGCCCAGCGGGCTGCGGGCCAAGCCCGGCCGGCGGCCCGAGGGGGGTCCCTGGGCTGAGGGGAGGACACGGGGGCGGGCGGGGCCGGGGCTGGACCCCACCCGGGGCAGGGCCGGAGGCTGCGGCGGGGGAGGGACGGAGAGAGCGGGGAGGGAAGGGAAGGAGCGGTGCGGGGTGGGAAGGAGAGGAGCAGAGAGGGAAGGAGCGGGAAGGGAAGAGAAGGAGCAGAGCGGGGAGGAACGGAGCCGGGAGAGACGGCGCGGAGCGGGGAGGGACGGAGAGGAGCGGTGCAGGGAGGGACGGACAGACAGAGCGGAGCAGGGAAGGAAAGGAGCGGAGCGGGAAGGGAAGGAAAGGAGCGAGGAGGG